>JAHWFP010101931.1:0-24178 GCA_023313725.1 Lithobius niger | reverse complement strand
CAGTGACAGCGCTACAGGGGGGCCTGGGGGAGGGGGCACTCCCCCCTAGTTTTCTGTTGCCCCCCCCCCCCCAAAAAAAAATAAAATTTCGAGTTCAGACAAAATCTCAAATTAAAACGGTATTCATGCCAATAGTTACAAAAATACAGTAACGAGCTTGTAGGATTTTCTTGTTATTCAATAGTCGAAACTGCAAATTAATAATAATAATAATTTTTTTTTTTTATTGCTTGAACGTGCTGGAAGTTCCAAGGAACTTGTGTGAGCAGCAAAACACAACACTTACAATTTAACACAATAAATAACACAAAATATATACACTAAATTTACATTTTAAAGTATTTGTCGATGAAATACATCAATAAATGCACATTAATAATAATAAAAAGAAAAAATCTCTTACATGTTTAATTAATTGTGTTAATTCTTATTTCAATTAGTAATTTTCAAAAATTTTCTAGGCACGATATTTACACATACAACATTATCAGTAGATTAGTTTTAATTATTTAATATTAGATTCATATATTTCTACTATTGATTGTTTTAGGACTATTTTTAACTTTGTTATACTTTGGTAATTAAGAATATTTTTATTCAACCTGTATATGTTATTGAATATATGTGGTATGTAGTAGTTTCTATTTTTTGTTCCATAGAAGTTATTCCAATCTGGTATTTTAAATTTATTTGTTGTTTTTTTCAGTCGTTCACTTTTTGACTCAGTTGCTTGTTTATAAGTGTTACTATAATAATTTTTGACAATGATTACATAATCTCGAAGGTCTCCTATCTTTAGAATTTTATTTTTATAATAGATCTCGTGTGTTGTTTCATTTCCATTTCCGAATAATACTTTTACTAATTTATTCTGAACTCTTTGTAGTCTTAATAATATATATTTTGCTGCAAAGCCATAAATTTCTATGCCATATCTTAAAATACTTTCTACCCACGCATCATATAATATTTTTTTATTTTTATTGTTTAATATATATTTTACTTTATATAACACTGGCAACATTTGTCTTAGTTTAATTATCAAGTGTGTTATGTGTTCTTTAAAGTCCCAGTTTGTTTCTATTTCCATTCCCAAATATTTCGCCGATTTCTTTGATTCTATTTTATTACAAGTATTTATACAAGGTTGTTTGTTACTTTCCTTTTCACTCATACACTTTTCTGTATGATGCACAACATTTTTGTCATGTTCATTTTTCATTTTTGGTACTATTATTTCTAATTTAATTGTTTTTTCTTCACTTATATATAGTTCATTGTCCATTAACCATCCATTTATCATATCATAATCCGTTTGTTAGTTTTTTATCATGTCATCATACTTATAATTTATAGAAATCATTACAGTATCATCAGCAAACATTATAATAATAATAATAATAATAATAATAATATAATAATAATAATAATGTTTGTTGCTGAAGCAACAGGTCTGGCAAGGATCGCGGGGATCACTGACTGCCAGCCTAAAGAGGGGCAGCATTTAAGATGCTTGTAAAAATATTTGATAAAAAGAGAATGCGTAGGTGGCAAGGTAAAAACTAAAACAAGATAAAACAATTTAAAAGCTTGCATATAGGTAAAAAATAGTTTTTAAAAAATGTTTAAATTGTAAAAAAAAATGCATGGCCAGTGAAAAGGTGGGATCGAATTAGGAAAGGTGGATTAGGATTTCAACTGCCTTACTACCAAGGTTAGACCTGCCAGGGACACAAAGGTCCCCGATGGTATCGCCAGTCAAACGGAAAAGGAGGAGAAGGGTGGATGGCCAATTGTCAAAAAACAAAATGAATAAAATACGTAAAAAAAATGTACAAAGCTTAAAAGTCTTTACATAAGTTGATCGTCACATTAAAAATAAAGCAATTAATAATAATAAAAGTAACGCAAATACCACAATAGTTGATAGTTGACGTTATGGTTGCGAGACGCTGACACCGTACCAGTGCAAAATTGAAGGCGAGACTATGATGATCTCTTAATGAAGGCAGACAGATCTTCCGTCCATAATTCTTTCCGGAAGGCGTACTCTGAATCCATACATACCGTCCTAGAACAAAGGGCATTCCAAACGGGGACTACCCGCACCGCAAAAAAGAATCTCCGGCAGTCAAGTCTGGATCTCCTAGTCTCAAGTTTCCAAGGGTTACCCCTGGTATTATGAATACATGGTGCTAGGTCGAAAAAGGGAAGGTCGATCGAGATTTAGGTTTCGAAGAATCTTGTATGTCAAGATGAGGTCAAATCTTAAACGGCGCAATTCCAGAAGCTCAAGTCCCGCTCTTGAAAGACGCTCTATATGATCAATATTTCGGAGTCCTGGAAGGCACTTCGTGAATCTTCTTTGAACGGATTCGATTAAGTCGATGTCTTTAGCAGATATGGGGACCACACAGGAGTGGCATACTCAAGTATTGGGCGGACAAAGACCTTGAACGCCCACACCTTGGTTTGTAGATGGCCAGACGTGAAGCATCTATTAACCACCGCCAGCCGGCGGAAGGCTGTTGAACATACTTTCGAACAGTGTAGGGAAGACTTAAGGTCACTGGAAAACCAGATACCCAGATCCTTAATTTCGTTCACAAAGGGGAGAGTCTCTCCATCAAGCAAATAGTGATAGTTTGGGCATACTGATCCAATATGCATGGACTTACATTTCGAAGTAGACAGAGGAAGCTGCCACAAGTTTGACCAGCTATGGACGTTTTGGATATCTGCTGTGAGCTCGATTGATTGACCCGGAGTCAAAATTTCAACCCCAATTTTCACGTCATCCGCAAATTTTGCACCATATGGGGTTGAATTTGCTAAATTAAGATCATTTATATAAACCAAAAACAGTAAGGGGCCAAGTACCGAGCCCTGGGGAATGCCACTAGGTACACTTGTTTTTTGAGAGAATATGTTCAACTCTAACCTGTTGATAATGGTTTTCAAGAAAGGCGGATAGCCAGTTAAGTAGAAGTCCAGAAATACCACATCCACTTAGTTTTGCTACCAGCTTGCGATGGACCACCGATTCAAACGCCTTTTTAAAATCAAAGTAGATGACGTCACTCTGGACTCCAATATCCAATGTATCAGTCCAGCGATCGAGAACAGTCAAAAGTTGATGCGTGGCCGATCGACCCGGAACAAATCCAAATTGATCATTATTAATAATTTGCAACTCTTCTAAGTATGGCAACAGTGTGTCTCTTATGACAGCCTCCATTACTTTACAAGCCACGCACGTAAGTGCAATAGGAAATTTTGGTATTGAGTATAAAATATTAATGTACATACGTACGTATAAGCTTATAAGAGTATATATAAAATATTAATCTTACAGATGAATTTATTTTTTGTTAACCTAATTTGTAAATAAGTGCTTGTTAACTGAAATTGATAAAATTTATAACTATGCGTGTATAAATGTATATATATATATATATATATATATATATATTTTTTTTCTTCCCTTTACATATTTTTGCAGCCTTTCAGTTATGTAATGCCCTATGGGCGGTTTAACTGTAAAATAAAGTTAAGTGAAGGTCTGCAGTTTTCAGGGTTAGATGGAGACTCCTTCTTAAAAATCGGGACAACAGTGGCATTCTTCCAAATTTCAGGAAGTACACCCTGCTCAAATGACATGGTGAAAAGCAAGGCTAAAGGGTAACAAATTTCAGCTGAGATCTCTTTAAGTAGAAAGGCAGAAAGTCCATCCGGTCCGCAAGACGTACTAGGTTTAAGTTTTGATAAAGCAGAGAGTACACTAGACCTACTGAAGTTTATCGTGGTGCAATGTTTTGACCAATGCCGATTTTGTGTCCAGGGAATAATTATGCTCCCCCCACCCCTTACACAACACATATAGTTTACTAGACGTAAGCCTATTCGTACAGGCATTTTTTTGATGAGTAAATTAATCGATAAAACTTCGAATTACTGTTATCTACTAGAAAGCCGTTGACAATGTTTGGCCCCCCCCCCCTGAAAATTATTCCTGGTGCCGCTACTGCTGAAGAATCTGGGAACATCACGCGCTGTCTAGAACTATCTAGCACTTGTGTGCATCAAGCGAAGGAATGCAAAATGTCATTGCTTTTAACGAAACAAACAAGTCACGTGCCCCTTTAATTATTGAGTGAAACTTTGATACGTCCTCGTACACCTAGGAACAAGTTATGAAGGTTAACAATATCACTGCTGCTAGATGGGCCCACGGCATTTTCGTACGGTTTTCAATCGGTTATATTACCACTTTAAAAGAGAATTATTTTAACAAAAAGTTTTCTTCTAACTTGTAGATCTGCGGGCTAAGTTAGAAATAATCAGTAAAATAGCCGATTTCCTCCCATAAGGGGAGAGAAATCAGAGATAACCATCTTGGTCAGTAGCTTGAAGGATTGTGCAGCAAGGATGCATGGCGTTAAGCACTTTTATTAACTTACTGTACTCAGTGCATTGTGGGTAAGCAAGCATTATGGGTTCACAGATGCCACTAAAAGCATCCTCTAGCAGAAGGGGTGAACACTACCTGTAGACAAGTCTCACAGAAATACCATTCAGCAGCGCCACATACACTACACTAACCTCCCCGAAAATGTGGGAGAGGAGCATTAACAAGTTAAGACACTCAAAACCATAAGGAAATATCGTCTTAAAGAATATGCACAGATTGGACAATGCCCCTTGCCCTTAGTAATATTTCAAGCCATTATTATTCTAAACAATGAGAGCACATAACTTGTGCAAAAATCTTAGTACGGTACCAGTAAATAAATATTCTAACATTAATTTGATAACACGCTAAATGAACTCCTTCCCTCAAAAAAAAATTAACGTACACAGAAAAGAGCACCAGCATGAATAATTTTCAACAAGACATAATGAGGAGAAAATTAGCAAACCATAAAAAAATGACAAAAGAATATGGCTACAGCATTAGCCCTACATCCAGACTTTACAAATCAAGGCGCTGAGGCGATTTAATACTTTGAGCACTACGGCGTAGGCTAGAAGAAAGTTTTGAAGAAAGTCGACCAGGAACTTCAGCCCAGGAAATCGACGATTATTGGGCGTCACAAGCAAAAACCTCCAACGATTTGAAGATACTTCCGGCGAAACACTGGCGGTTCACCATTACCAATGATATTCAACTGACAGCGCACACGTTTTTATGGCGTCAGTCGTTTAAGCGATGATCATTAAAATTGCAACATATCATCAGATAATTAATGTGGGTATTGCTGCTGGTAAATTCGGTCTGATGACATGACCCTGTCATTGGAATCCGATGACCTCGACAGAATTTGATCTCTGGAAGCATGATTTGCAGAATTAGAGGGAAAATGTCACGTGTGTGATCATCTGATAGAACTCGGCTGGTCAGCACGTTTCTGGAGAGTTGTTCTGTCGTTCGCAGAAACCCAATAACAAAGACTACCTATTATAATTTTGTTCTTAATTATTCCGCAAATCTGCAAAACTTCGAGCCTGGCTGATAGTTGGTATGTAAACCAGCTCGTTAATTTCAAATAACCTGAACAGTCTTTTTTTAACTTCGACTTCGGCTTTGACTTCGACTAAGAAGGTGTAGTTTAGTTCTGAATTTTCTTCCAAGAAATAATTTACTGGGGGGCGGGCCCCTTACATACTTGTCTTGTGAAGTACGGTGCGAGTCGATATTAGAAAATTTAATACAGTTTCATCAGTCTTTAAACTTGTTGTTAGACTAGCCTTAAGCTTAAATCAACTGTATTATCACACTGTCCGTTACTAGCAGGAAAGAAAGCCACATTCGTAATACGACGAATGCCACATAATTTTAAGAACGGAGTGAACTTGCTTAAAATGCAATTTGGCTATTGTCCAATACTAATGTTTTGAAATATCTGTATGTAGCAAATAAGTCACAGAATATACGAACACTGTTACAAGGACCAGCGAAATGCATGTGCAGGCGAGGCCACACAGTTGTTGGGCATTCCCTAACATGTTTTCTATCATTATTAATTCACCATCTCAATCAGGGCCGTAGGAAGCAAATTAAAAGTGGTACGGCCTAATAGAATCAGCTAGAGGGTTTGGGGGAGCACTCTGAAGTTCGTATACCAGGGTCCCGTGTAGAACCACGGAAGTTGAAACAATTTCGGATACTAGTGTCTTACCTGGCTCTAGAGACCATGTTTTGAACAAATGTTTAAGATTTTCTTTTTTTAGTTAAACTGGCAGATCTAGGAATTTACGGTGAGGGGGATGCTGGGGCAGAGAATTTTTTTTTTGAGGTCGATGGGATGTCCTGTGTGTCCTGTGCGTCCTGTGCTGAGTCCCAGTTGGGGTAGTTGGCTTTTCTTTCTTTCTTAGATTAGTGTATCTTGTATCCTAGCAAAATCAGTCCTCAGTCTTGTTTCGTTTACCCTTACTTTGTCAGTTCATTTTAGAACCTTACCCGTATGTATGAATCTTTTAATAAGGAATTCGCCCCGCCCTCCTTGTAGGCTGGCTTTCTATTTCGTTATTAGTTACTTACAAAACTTACTTTTGAGAAAGTTATAATCGGTTGGCTGCTGTGTCGAGCTTTCTCCAAAGTTTGGTGTTAATGACCATTTGTTGAAGCTTACTTTAGCGTTTCTTTTACGTCTTTTTTCCCAAAACCACCTTCTCTTTGTCAAGCTCATTGTCCTTCGTAGGGTGTGGGGAAAATAGAAGTTGCACTCTGTTTATGCATGGACTTGTATACTATCACACTACGTCCTAGTATACAAGCTCATCAAAGCTCGGCAGGAAAGCACCGCGTGTGTAACAAGGCCGCTTCAAAAGTTTTACGACATCAGACGCGTTGTGTGTGTTTGGATTTATGGTATTTTAAACGTGCGCGCCAAAAAGTGGTACGGCAAATGCCGCACCAGCCGTACCGCTTCCTACGGCCATGATCTCAATTTAGTTGACATGCTTCACACGTTTTCACTAAATGCTCTAAATCTGCATAAGGCTTTAATTTGCACGATACCAAAGTGTCCTAAGTGCAATTTAGGCCGGACCATGCAAAGCATCAGAAATAATGAGTTGGTGCCCCCAAACAAATCACATGGTGGTCTATATTAACTTGTTCTTCTGTAATGTTCGATTCTAGTGACCAATTAGACCAGAACCAACATTATTATCAGGATAGCGTAAGGGCAAACAATTGTAATAAACACTATTTATGTACTAAATAGGTAGGCTAAATAAATAAGCAATCATTCATCTTATACTGGGCCTTTAATCGACGCTCCGGCGTTCACAATATTGACCCCACAATATGGTCAATTAAATCAGTGACAGATTGTTATGATTTAATGTATCGATTACAGTTATTCGGCAATGAGTCGAACGAATGGCATTACTGATTAGGTCGAGCGGAAAACTAAATCATTATTATATTCTCTTAATTGACTAAGAAAGTCTCAGGTTATTTAGCAGCGTAGTATTGTTACTAGGTAATCTTAAACAATCATAGCTATTGCTATTGCATTGGAATACTTAGCTCTATAATAGAAGTTTGAGTGAGGCTATCAGCGTATCAGCTGTAGCTCGGCGGTGAAGCTCCATCCAAGATGTGGCACGGCTTCTGGCCTGGCATACTTTCCAATCGGAACCTCCAGAGTTTGACTGGCGTGAACTAGTTAGCAACTGTTGAACGGCTGATGATCGACTGATATCATGCATTCCGAGGTTCAGTTTAAATACCGTAGCGTTATCGGCCATGATCGATCCATTGTAGTATTGATTTATTATGGAAATGCTAAATATAACAACATTCTGACATCTTGGGCCCTTATCACCAAATGGGACCGCTACGCACGTCAATCATTCTATTGTTGCATTCAGGAATTTTGGATATTACCCGTAGTTGGTGCTTTGAGCTATCTGCCGATATTATTAACTATCCCGTTTGGGAGTGTTTTATAGTTATTCCTTGAAGTGATCAATCATGAGCGACGATCTTATCATAATTAAATCTACTTCTAGAAAGTAATTTAAGATTCTATGAAACGTCGTAAATATTATCAACTGGTAATGCCATCCTTTAAACTCTAGCAATAGGTGTAATTACACTGGTCTGGTTACAATGATCTTGCCGCCTCTCGGTCGTCTTTGAAGAAGGACTCCTAAGTATATTTACTTATCTGGAGTCTATTTGATCTATCCGAATAAATATCCGGCTCATGCATTTAATAAATGTATGATATTATGCAAATATGTATCTTATTAATTAGTTGTATTGTTTCTGTTATAAATACTAATTAAGCCATTAATTAATTCCTTACACTTTCTATGGAAGTACGGCTTCAATTCTAGTCCTTGTCAACCTTGGGTGGGCCTACCATTATTAGCATATACTAGAGAAAGAACCTTGTCTTTCAATGGGAGTTTCTCCATTTGGTCACTCAAGAGTGGCAAAGACTAAATTGTATTTAAATTCATTACTGTTTCACCATCATTTACTTCCGGATCAGGGCCGGGCCAAGGTCTGTGGATCGGGGGGACAAAGCGTAATTTGGCGCCCCTTGTCAGGTTTGCGCCCCCCCCCCCCCACCAATAACTTATACTCTTCAAAAAATAATGACTTTTGTGTGGGTGCCAAACAATTCGGACCTTAAAGCTTGGGCCCAGAAAATACAGTTCCAGCAAAATACTTGGTCCCAAGAGTAAAGGAAAAAAGAAACCTGCGTCAAGTTAGTCTCAAGTTTAAAAAAATTCAATTAAAAATTGATGACCAACAACGACAGTATGGTCTCAAGTTATGTTATCTTAATCTTAGAAATGTTGGTGACATTTTGGTGCAATATAGATATAAGAGCACACCCAGAGTTTCACGCTTAATATTTTCCGGCAGTTCTGACTGGCGTGGCTTTACGATGTTTAATATTCACGTGCGAAGTGCAGCACCCTCCCCCCCTTTCCTGACAGTTCTGGCACGTGGCACGTGTTTATAAGCGAAAACAAAATTACAATAGATTTTATAGTATTTACTTACTTCATGGAGCTAAATTTATTTTGCATTTATATAGCGAGTTCATTTTTTTTCTTGCGAATAGAATTTTCGTACGGGTTGTATTTTATACGTAACCGAATAATTGTCGCATTATGTGTATAATTTTAGATGTCGGGGACCGAATTGTAGTAAATCCATTTGGATGGCTTCAGAGCATGAACTCAGAAAGCGTCACACTTTCGGCTGGCTGCACCCCTCTCATTCCCAACCCTATCCATAACACGCAGACCAACTCTAATATGTTATACATCTCACGAACGTAAACTACATCAAAATGTGTATGCTAATGAACTATACATATTTTTTTCCTCTTTATTAGTTACTTGCATTTGTAATTCACGGCAAACGGTGTGAAGCCTTTTCAGTTACATCGGGTAATGAATGAAGAAACATCTTCGATATTTGTATGGCTGGAATTTTTTTCCGAAAACAGTCAAACCCGAAAAAATATTCAGTAGTCCCAATTTGGTGGGCGCGCGATAATTTGCAAAACTAACCAGTGATGCCGTAATTGAAGCAGGGGCGGTAATATGAGAACCAACAGGTCACATCACTAAATTTCCAAAAAAAACCAAGGCTACACAAACCATTATAAGAGAAAGATATAGGGGAAAAATATTTAAACATAGCATTAACTGTTTTACAGTCATGAAAGCCCTGACTAAAATTACGTACGCATGCAATCCTTGGGCGATGCACAAAGTCCAGGGAAAACTCACCAACTATTAAATATTCAGTACCTTTTTTTTTTTTACCAACTTTTCTTTAGGTGTTCTTGCATATTTTTTTGTCTTCTTCTGCATGCACATAATTGTTTTTGTCCGTCCATACGCCCCTGAGTCGTTTTGCTTACGCTTGTCAGTGGAAAATCTACCAGTCAAACTGCTTACGCCAACGTGCACACGTTTTCACTAATCGCGTCCTCCTTAACGAGGGTTATCAGTCACGTGGCAGGCATGGGTTAGCTTACTACAGAAAAAGGATGGGGATTAAAGGCCATTGGAAAGAAAATATGTGACCTTGACAACGCTTACTGCTAGTTGAGGAATTCTTTTTGTTCATTACCTTTCTTGTAATCGCTATCAGTTAAAGTAAATTAAAAAAAACTTTTTTTCTAAATTTGAACACTCGAAGTTGGCGCCCCTGATAGTCATTTTTTTTTGGGGGGGGGGGGGCAGTCCCCCCCCCCCCTCGTACGGCACGGCCCTGTCCCGGATGCTCACACGGCAGTGGTCAGAATGATAGAAAATCAGCTGTCGTATTCATCCTGCCCCGATTATGTAGAAAAGCAAATTGTAAGAATTCAAAAATAACGCCTAACACTGAACGCACATAGCCACCATAGCTGGGTGGAATGCCGATTTTAGTGACAATATCCAAAGCAGGGGTGTTTTGATCAGCATGCACTGTGAACTTCCTTCCACATAGGTATTGAATGAAACACTTAACTCACAACACAAGAGCAGTGACGGCGTAGGGGCGGGCCAGGGTCGGCCATGATCCCCCTCCCAAATATTTCACAGCCTCCCTGCTCCCCCCCCCCTTCCCCCGACCCATACACCCAGGTTACCACCAGAAAATAAATTAATAAAAAAAGTTGCACGGTAACTTGAAACCAAATCAATAAACTGGGCTTTTATTTTTTTAATTTTATTTTAGTTTACTTTTATATTTTTAGCAACTTTGCAATATATGTGTAGCCTATACCACAAGCCAAGGCTGTTTGACATGATGTCATCGTGAGTCAGCCACTAACGAATGAGAATAGCGGCTCTTTGATCGTCTGAGTGGACTAGCCCAGTGACGTGATGCGTGTGTCACGGCAAACAGCCTTGGTACGTGGTATAAGTATTTTGTATGTTTTGTATGTGTAGTATTTTAGAAAAAAAAACTGACTACGTCAAAGCTTACGTTACGTTCAAATTGAATTAAATGGAATAAAAGTGTCTAATGTGACTGCCTTGAAAAAAAAAAGTTCTTGGCCCACTCCGTTTCCAGATGTGCCCTCTACCGGCCCCCCAAACAATTCAATTTTGACACTGTCACTGTGAAAGAGCTTAATGGTTGAACCGTGCATACCTAAATTTGGCCTTGCTCAAGACCCACAAAACAAAAGCAATTGGGCGTTCCTCTCCATTAGGCACTGTATGAAATACGAGTGCTACCTATCCCCACAAACTAGTTTGTTTTGGTTGCAAGTTGTAATGCACTAAAACTTTGTATTCCATAAAAGTACTTTTTGCTTTAGCCACCGCCTCCCCTCCGAGCATTGCTTAGACCAGAGCTAGGGTGTTTTAGAACTTAGTAATTTGTTTAGTGGAGCCAGTATAGTTACTAATGAGGACAAAAATCAGAATACTGATTAATGAACCCCCAAAACTATTTCAACTTTGCTTCATATCCCAGTTCTGGAGTCAAACTAATTGCCTTCAATCACTTCGGAAAAGTAACGCGTTGTATCTTTATCTATCTTAAAACCAAATACTTCAGTTCAGTCTGATTAAGTTTACACTTAGTTTATTTTACACGAACACCGCTTTCCAGCAATGCGGAAACAACTTTTATCAAAGTGGCATCATGCTCCTTTCCTTTTCCTGAGGCAAGTACTTCATCATAAAAAGGTTTAACATTTAGAATTGAAGCTGAAACATGCTTCATTCGTTTCTGGAACATTTCAAGTACACTTGTTATTCCATACCGTATTCTTTGCAACTGGAATAAACCATGGCAAGTATTTATTGTTAACACTGGCTTTGATTTCTTATTTAGCTTCATTTGGAGGAAGGCGTCCAACAAATCTAGTGAAAACTTGTCACACCCTGAAAGATCACTAAATAACTCCTCGGCTCTTGGTACGGGAAAGTACTACATCTCCAACTCTGACTTGTCTGTAAACAAACACACAGGGGTGGCCCATGTACTACTGTAGGGAAATAATTAATGGCTTAATTAATAACCATAACAGAAACAATACAATTAATTAATTGGATGCATATTTGCATACTATCATACATTTATTAAATGCATGAGCCGAGTATTTATTCAGATAGATCAAAACGACTTTAGATAGCAAATATAATTGAGAGTAATTCTTCAAAGACGACCGAGAGGCGGCAAGATCATTTGAGACTGAACAAGTGTAATTACACCCATTGTTAGAGTTTAAAGGATGGCATTACCAGCTGACATTATTTACGACAGTTTCGTAGAACCTAAATGACTTTCTAAAAGTAGATTTAATTACGATAAGATCGTCGCTCGTGATCGATCACTTCATGGAATAACAATAAATCCCTCCCACACGGGATAGTTAATTATGGCGGCATATAACTTCAAAGCATCGCATACGGGGAACAATTAATGAACCCCGAAAGCAACAATAGAATGATTGACATGCGTAGAGGTCCCATTTGGTGATAAAGGCCCAAGCTGTCCAAATGTTACTATATTTAGCATTTCAATAATAAATCAATACTACAATGGATCGATCATGGCCGATAACGCCACAGTATTTAAACCGATCCTCGGAATGCATGATATCAGTCGATCATCAGCCGCTTATCAGTTGTTTAACTAGTGCACGCCAGTTAAATTCCGGAGGTCCCGATTCATAGTACGCCAGGCCAGTAGCCGTGCCGAGTTGGGGACATGGCTTTGCCGCCGAGCTATAGCCGAGTGCTGATAGCCTCACTCAAGCTTCTATAATATAGCTAAGTATTCTGATTCATTTGCAATAGCTATGATAGTTAAAGCTTAACTAGTACTAATACGTACGCTGCTAAATTAGCCCGAGATTCCTTTATTTAACATAGAGAATATCATAATGATTAGGTTTACCGCTCGACTTAATCCGTAATGCCATTCGTTCGACTCATTGCCGAATAATTGTAATCGATATCTCAATCATAATAATCTGTCACTGATTTAATTGGCCGTATAGCGGGGTCAATATTGTGTACGCCAGATTGTCGATTAATGGCCCAGTATTGATGAATGATTGCGTATTATTTAGCCTACCTATTTTATACATAATTAGTGTTTTATACAATTGATTGCCCTTAAGCCATCCTAGGTAATAATGTTTATTCTGGTCAAATGGTCACTGGAATAGAACATTACAATGGCATCATAAGTGTGATTCAATTTTCGCTATTGCCCCGGAAAGAAAAACAAAACTAATAATTTAAGAGCATTCAGTTGTATTTTATAGAAAATATGCAATTTTCCGCATTTTACAATCTTTAAAAGCTGAAAATTTTAACGTTAAAATTCGGTTCTGATTTTTCCGATAGTCAAAAACGATAGTTGGTTTGTTTATAAACAGGATCCTAACACTCAAAAGTACGGGAAAATGTAGTAGCCTATTTACGAAAAAAAAATAGTGTTGGTTAAGCTTTGTTGGAAAATAACATTGTTGATTTTGCTTGCATCTTGCAATTTTTTATGAAAATGGTTGATTGACATGTTCAATGCTATGAAATATGTTCAAGTGTATTATACTGTGTGCATCTGAAGTGTATTTGCTTTGAATTTTCCACAATAAGAGGAAATTTTGGTCAAATTTGGGATAAACTTATAGGCTTAAATTGAGTTCAGTGCATTTGGTTTATTAGTCACTACAATGCTAATTTTGTGTGAAACTGGTCGTGGTTACTCTTAAAATAACCACCGTCAAATTAATGCCGACTTCAGGTGTTAAAATTTGGGAAAATTTCCTTATTTTCCATTTTAAAGGGAAAATTCTTCATTTTGGTGCAAATTTGTACAAAATTGTACAAAATGTTCAAAGTGTTTAAAACTTAAGACTTGTGCTACAAATTAAGTTTAAAATTTACTTTAAGTTAAATATCTGCTTAAAATCTAGTTAAATAATGCCTAGAACTAGAAATAATCGTGCGAGGGGCACAGTTCAAGTCTCTTTGAGAGGCAGACAAATTAGATGGCCAGTAAACCGCCAAAATTTTGCGGAATTCACAGATGCTTCAGTCAGTACTACTAATTTAGACTATACTAATACTACTCAAAATGAATTGGATACAGAATCAGAGTATTCTGATACCATCAATGAGATCGATGACGCAGTCAATTTGCCTCCTCCCAAATGAGTTCAATCTCGCTCAGCTAATCGCTCTGCTCAAAATAAGGGTAACGCTAAAGATTGGACTAGATCTAGATCTCCACGTACATCACGTAGAGCTCAGACGCCTTTAAATTCTCAAGTACCACTTAGTACCCAGATACCAATAAATAACCAAGTGCCACTTAATAAACAGGTGCACGCTAACCAAAACGGGTCATTAAATCAAAATGTGCCACTAAATCAGAATGTGCTACTAAACCAAACTATGCCACTAACCCAAACAGTGCCATTAAATTTAGTAACGCCACAGCACAATCGGGTAACACCAATCTTAACACCAACTATGCCTTCTTTGCAAATGCAAACAAGCGCTCAAACACCGCTTAATATTCAAGTGCCAACAAATTCGCTAATACCGAATCATTCCCATGTTCCCATTACCCCAAATGTAGCGATAAATCCCCAAATTTCAAATGGAAATCAAACACCGCTAACTTTCACCTCAAATCATAGTAGCGGACAACAGGGTAATATGATGGATGAAGCTCATCTTCAAAAGATTTTGGACCATACTTTAACAGTATGTTTACAATCATATAGCGATAATCTTAAGGCAGTAAATGATAATCATTTAGAAGTGCTGAAAACTACTACCGAATCAAATCAAAGCAGAGATTCACAAACTAAGACTAGACTTTGGGAAGAATTACGTTCAGAAAAGAAAGCTATCTTACCTTTTGCAGGGGATGACTCATTAGACATTTTTGCTTTTGCATTAATGGTCAAAAATTTGCGCACTTTAGATCCTTCACTACAAGATTCAGAACTAGTTTCGGTTGCATGTAGTAAATGTACAGGTCCAGTTGCAATTTATTTAGCCATGAATCCGCATATACTTCCCGAAATTGGGACAGCTTTAAAGAAATTTTAATCGATAGATTTGGTTGCGGAGGTGAAATCCTCACCCCAACTTCGTTTCACACGGCGCGACTCAAAAAGGGAGAAACTATCAAACTTTTCGCTGCCAGGCTAGAGAAAATGGCTTCACAACTTTGGCGAGTTAAACCTTCAGACTCGGAACCACAGCGAGCTTTTAAACAATTAGCTAAGGACGATGGAATGCGTTCAGTATTTTTACATGCTATGCCACGGGAAATCGAATCTCACGTGACATCACAAATGCATATTACGTTCAGGAATACGTATAATTCAGCCATCTATAAACGTTCAGTTTTAGCTGGATTTCAAGGCAATGAAAATGATCGTAACACAGATAATTCAGTCACTAAACAAATTTCTTATACGGAAGTTAACAATTTAGCTTTTGGCACGATGCTAGATAAAATGAATTCCTTAGAGAAAGGTATGACTAAGCTTAGTAACGCCAAGAATTTATAGGGGTTTGGGTAACTCTTGGTAACGCTAACGCTAAAGCTAAAAATGTTGAAGCTAAAGTTAGTGCAGTAAACGTAAATGTAAACTAAGTCAAAACGTGCTACCGTTGTTTAGCCCCAGGCCATTTGAAACGGGAATGTCGTACAAAAGACGCAAATTTGCAACTAGTCTGACAACATTGGGAAAAGGCTAAACAAGAAGGAGGATTTCCAACAAATAAATCTAACAACAAAAATGGCCGCGGAGGTAATCGTTACAGGGGAAATAACCGTGGTAAACGAGGAAATTATTTTACTGGTTTTGACAATAGGGATTCTATCCAGTTCAACAAGAAAACAACCCTTACTCATTCCAAGCTAACACTAGCAGTACAATGGTTACTATAACGGGCAACAAAATCAAAATACCGGTAATAACTACGGTAAGAACCAAGGCCAAAATAGAAATCAAACTCAAAACCAAAATCAGCAACGGCAAAATAACAACAGTCAAAACCGTGTTCCACAACACGCTACAGACATAAACGAGGGCAATGACTCATGTCAAAACGGTTGCAATTCAAAAAAACGAGTAAGTAGTCTGAATGTGAACGGGGATTCAGATCTAATCTTAAATCAGCCAGAACAAAGCAATAATGACGATCAAAATCCACACGTCAGCTCAGTTCAAGCTCAAACTCCTGTTAACCAAACTAATGAGGTAAATCATACTCATTCTTTAAACGTAAAATGCGTTTCATTATTTTCAGACGAAGATGCAAATAAACTAATGCTTAATTTATACTCAAACATTGAATGGTACCAGCAAAAACTTGCTTTGCCAGATCGCACGTTAACTTTACCACGTTTAGCATCATATTTTAGTAAAATTCCATCAAAATATGTTACGAGGCCTATAAGCAGTAATAAAAATTTGGTAAATAAATTTACAAATGCGTTAAACACAGTTAACGATAAATACGATTTAA
Organism: Lithobius niger; assembly: GCA_023313725.1. NCBI lineage: Eukaryota > Metazoa > Arthropoda > Chilopoda > Lithobiomorpha > Lithobiidae > Lithobius > Lithobius niger. The sequence goes on along the minus strand of JAHWFP010101931.1, from coordinate 7,687 downwards.
CTTGTGACTCAGTAATAGTAACTCTATTTGAAGATGGTTTAGATTCGACAAACTTACATTCAGGATTAAACCCAGTTGATACTAAAAAACCAATAAATATTGCTTTATTAGGTAACGAACGCACAGTTCAGTTTAAACATACGGATTCATTTTATAAAGACAGAGTAAAATGCCTTCGGGCACTTCTATTGGTATTTCACCAATAACGCAGAAAGATTGGAAAATTAGAATTCCAAAAGTTGTAGAATGTTCGAACCTACAATCTGCTTAACGTTTTGGGACAGCAAAAATGTTGCCGACCCAAATGCGTCACCAGCAAAACGGTCATCGTTGGGAGAGCAAGGAAACTTGCAGTCGAGCATTTCCGCTCAACCTGGCAACAGATGGTACAAGCAGCACCATCTAGCGTCCGAGGTTGATACTAGCCACAAGTCGGAGCAGAAAGGAGAAGCATCGCTCGACTCGGAGCAAACGGCGCCTAACGCTAATAACGTTCAAGTGAACACAGTTTTAAATAAAACTAAGGTTAAATATTCACGTCCACACTTAGTGTTTGACGTTGGTAATAGGCCAGGAATCTGTTTATTAGACACAGGTTCTTCACTTTCTTTAATTACAACACAGCAGCACAACGCATGCTTAAGAACTTTAAAGTTAACTGTACCTTAATTCCAATGACCACAGCAGTCGACTTGGTTGGGGTTGGAAATCATCAGATTAAAACTGATAGGAAAATAGTAATACTATAGAAAAGTGTGAATTTTCTAGAAATCAAGAATTTATATCGTTCCTGATGGTTCATTTGGTAACATTTCAGTGCTATTGGGATACGATTTCATGTCGAATAAATCAGATTCGTTAGCATTAAATTGCCCAGATAACGTCTTAACCTTAGGTGATTAAAAATTTCAAATGTACTCTACACCAGAATTAGCTCATGTCGCTTATAACCAAAGTAAGGAAATAATAAACAGGGAATTTTATAAACCCAATCACATTTACGTAGTGTCACTTAACGTAGCTACAGATGTAGAAACCGATGATTATCCTAAATCTACATGGAATTGTACACCCAAACAACTTTTAATGGACGTTACTGTATCCTTGTTAAGAGACGAAATAATTCCATCAAATTGTGAAAGTAGAATAACTGGAAATTTACATTTTCCGTATCCAGAAATACAGACAGGAGTATTCCAACCTGAAAACGGCGAATTTCCTGTACATCTTGCTCACAGTCTTGTTAACACAACTCCCACAGGTATTATTCCAGTCATGTGCATAAATCTTAATGCATTTGACGTATAACTAAAAGCGGGTACTATCCTAGGTACGTACACGACAGCTATTATCGAGTACGAGGATAACACTTCCTTGGTTTCATCAAATTCAAATTTGCCCACCTCAAATCCCATTGAGAAATCTCAAACTGCAAGTCCCATCGAGGTATCTCAAATCTCAAGTCCCATCGAAATTTCCCAAAACCAATCCAAACCGAGTGAAAGCTCATCGGAGATGCCAGTTAGTAGTCTAACTGACGCTCCCAAGCCAAAATTCAAGGCAGAACTCGATGCGGAATGGGAAATTTTAAAACATAGATTCACGTTTCCAGATTTAAAAAAGGAAGAAACGAGAGAATTTCTAGATATGCTTAAAAACCATCAAGACTCATTTTCTAAAAACGATTTTGACTTATTATGTTACGAGGGATACAAAGTTCCTATAGATACTGGCGAATCACAAGCAGTAGGTTCGAAAATGTACCGAGTTCCATTTCACCAACGTGAATTATTGGATAAATATATTGACTGAATGCAGAGAGTAGGAATAATCCAAGAAAGAAAATCAGGATGCTTATCTCCTTGTCTAATGATAAAGAGAAGGCCAACTGGTTATCACGTAGTCGTAGATTTACGCGGCATGAATTCTGTCGAGGAAAGTGTAAGTGTTCCAATACCCACTGTGACAGAAAGCATGGCTCACCTTAGCGGAGCTAAATATTTTACACGCTTAGACTTTAAGTTCGGATTTTATCAACTTAAATTAGCGTAATCTGCTAAACCTAAGACGTGCTTCTCTGCTAACTCTAAAACCTATTTTTTTAATCGGCTACCAATGGGCCTTAAAATAGCGCCTGCGCACTTTCAATTTTGTGCACAACAAATATTCGCAGACGTGCTAGGAGCCTATTGTAACGTCTATCTTGACGATTGTCTCCTGAGTAGTCCAGACCTTAAAACACACCTCAGTCATGTGAATCGAGCACTTAAACTAGTAGCTCGTTCAGGACTAAAACTCAGCGTTGAAAAGTGCGAATTTGCACGTAAAAAGGTTAAATTCCTAGGCTTTGTGCTAGACGAAAACGGGGTACAACCCGATAGCGATAAAACAAAGGCTATGCAACATTATCCTACGCCTAAGACACCTAAGCAAGTCTGTTCATTTCTAGGTATGGTAAATTTCTATAGGCGACACATTTCTTCCTTCGCCGAAATGTCACAGATTCTGCACAAATTAACACGGAAAAACTGTAAATTTCTATCGGGCGAAGATGAAGAAAGAGCATTCCAAGAACTTAAGCGAGCTATGATAAATGCTGCTACGCTTAAACACCCAGATTTTTCTAAACCCTTTTTCTTGGAAACTGACGCTAGAGGACTAGCGATCGGAGGTTGTTTAAGTCAGTATCACGGAGGTATAAACTATCCGTTAGCTTACACTTCCCGAACCCTCACCGTGGCGGAACGGAAGGAAACAACTACTACAAGGGAAATTTTAGCGATTATACATTGTATTGATTCATTTCATTGCTATTTACTTGGTAAGATGTTTTTCTTAACTACGGACCATTTAGCAATTTGCTATGTTTATTGTGCCTCCACCTTCCCCCCAAATTAGAAAGAATCTTACTTCAACTCAGGGAATATGAATTCATCTTACGTCATAAGTCGGGCCAACTTCTAGCGGTTTCCGATGCGCTATCCCGTATAGAAATACCAGTCGCTGTGTTGGGCAGTCAATTTCCTGACTGGACGCGAGCCAAAATATAAAACGCCTAAAAGATCAGTCATCGGAAGATCTGATCGACGCTTCTAACAAGCGAAACATCTTTTATAAAGATTATGACGGAATTCTATACAGAATTCGGCTAGCAGACCCAAATAGAGGCCGTATGCACAATCTAGCACAGATGTGTGTACCAAAATCTCTACGGAACTATTGTATCCGAGATTACCTACTCCTGGCGCCGAACATCGCGGAGCCGGTAAAACTAGAGAATTAATAGAGCTATATTGCTATTGGCCTAAAATGATGGACGATATTGCTCATTACTTTAAAACTTGTTAAGTATGCCAAGCTTACGTTAGACCTAATAAGCCACTCAAGGCTAAGCTAAGAGCCTACCAACTCCTACAGAGACCAGGTCATTTATGGAGCTTGGATCTCATTAGACCATTAAATAGAAGCGTTCACGGGAACGTCTACATAATGACGTTAATTGATGACTTCAGTCGTTATGTAATTGCAGTCGGAATTCCCGATAAGAAAGCAGAAACAATAGCTAAAAGTTGTTTTCTCACCTCATAGCTAGATTTCGAGCACCCGTACAACTGCGCAGAGACAGCGGAAGCCAGATAAACAACACTATTGTGACAAGATTGTCAAATTTGTTCAATATTAAACAGATCAACTTAACTCCTAACACATCGTGGGTAGGAGGAACGGTAGAAGCAGCAAATAAGAGAATAGAGACAGTACTACGTAAGATTTCTGCAAGTTGTCCAGAAAATTGGTGCGAGTATCTAGAATTAGTGACTATAGCACTAAATGAGTGTCCTAATTCAACCACGCTAATTAGCTCATATTTTTAACATGGTTCAACATGGTTAACCGCATGGTTCAGAATTTAGATTGCTGAGTGCATTAGCTTTCGAACCACCACGAATCTGCTATGATAGTGATGACACTATAGTACGTCTAGAGAGTAGACTACAAGCAGCATTCGTAGTCGCTCGAGCGCATACTTGGAAAGCAGTTAAAAGACAGCAAAACTTTTATGATCGCACTGCACGTCCATACCTCTACATAGTCGATGATTACGTATTATTACGCGACTTCTTACCAATTAAACAAATTTCACCGAAATTACTTCATGCTTGGACGAGACCGTTCAGAATTATGGAATTTGTAAACGATGTTATCGTTCGTATTGTACATTTTTTGGATCCATCAAAAGTCGTTCGCGCACATGTGAACAATCTAAGACCATGGTTCCTAAGAACGAATAACCAACCTGTTCCTTTTAACGGACCTACCGATTTGGATTTATCGGAGCAGTTTAACGGTACCGTGACGGAAGCTGAAATAAAATTACAACAATACATAGCAAAACTTTTGGAAGATCCGACAGAACATTTATCAGAAATTCAACCGCCAACATTTACGCCTTCCAAGCCTGACGATGCAGCTAGCGGTTCAGAAACAAGCTCAACCAAGAAACGCAAACGCGTCGACCCAAAATCGGCCGCTTATTTACAGAATAAATACCGTAAAATAGATTACGAACTTAATAAACAAAGAATGCTTGGTTCTTCGCATGGTTATAATACCCGTAGCAGTAAAACTACCCCAGAAATCAGGCTGCGTCGGCAGTTGGAAGAGGCAAACGTTGAGGATGAGTAATTATTTGTGTATCCAACGGAGAACAAAGAAAACATGGCGTCAACGTTAAGGAGCGTTCACGCGCTTTGCACACGGGGACCCTAGTGAGAGAAAACGGAAGCTCCTTTCCGAAACCAAAGCATGATTGCTAGACCAGTCACCTACGTAGTTTCGATTCTCACAGTGCATGATACTGAACATGTTCACATCACATAAATACATGAAAATAACTTAAGTCTATTATGTTTCAGGATGTAACGTAAAATAACTTTTGAGACGGAAACTCGTAGCTTGTTTTAAAAAATACTATTATTTGAAAATAGAAAAACATGAAGTATGTACAAAACAGAAAATGTGAAAATAGAAAAAATACGGGAAAATAATTAACGTAAGGTTAATTGAAATTAAAACTGAATTATTTACAGACATGTTATACGAAATTTTGCAACAAAACATAATGAAATAATAAATCACAGAAAATTGAAGTAAGATAATTACAAAAATAGTAGAACATGGAAAATTGGCAAAATAAAACGTAAATCTACATAACCATGTCATAACCATTAGTTACAGTAGAATAGAAATTAAAATTATCGAATGAAGAAATTTCAAGAAAATTGGAATAATTGAATGAATGAAATTTAAGAAATATAAATTTAGTAATTTTGACTAGGAAAATGTATTTGGGAAAATTTGGTAACCGAAAAACAATTAAACGTAAACTTAAATCTTTACGGTAAATTACGGCTACGGGAAAATAAGCAAATTAAAAATGTTGCAAAACAGGGTAAATTCAGGATAAAATATTTACAACAACAAACAATTCCAGGGTTCTGGTAAATACGTAAAATAAAAATGGAAACATAAATGAAAATTAATCAAGAGTAAAATAATAAAACATTGAACATTTAATATACATATAATACAATTCCTGAAATAACACAATCAAAATTAGTACATATAAAACATTGTACAATCACAGATTTGAGAAGTATAAAATTAATACTTGGTTATGATAAAATGATGAAAATGGAACAGAGAAAATAAACTCAAACGAAAGAAAAATTTTAAGAACAAGGAAATTTAATTTTGACTAAAATTTAAGATTTCATTTAGAAAGTTAAGAAATTAAAAAGAAAATTTAATTTGGAAGAACTTTCAGAAATCTATGATCATGAAAACATGACATTTTCCTTAACCATACATAATAAAATAGAAAAAAAAAAGGGTAAATCAAAATTAAAATATATACAATTTGTACAACCCTGAATTCAGGGCGGGCAAAGTCAAACTGAACTCCACCACTAGTTCAGCGGGCAGTCAAGAATGGCAACGGCGCTAATCGTCGCCGCTGTCGCTATCCAGGTCATCTTAAATAAAGAAAAAATTGAACGACAAAGATTAAAGTTCAATTCAAATTATGAATGCATGTGAAATTGACATGTAAAATTGGTTCATCGTAAGTATTAACTTTCGCATACAGCGAGACATGTTGTTACCTTAAGTTCTCTCACGTTCATAAGAACAATATGGAGGGAAATCACTGTGAAATTGTATACGGGATCACGATGTTCAAGCATATGAAAATAGCTGGAACACGTTCTCTTTCCGACATAATTGTTATAATTGCATGAAAGTTCCATGAGTGATACTAAACCCCCCTCCCCCAGTTAAAAGAACTTATTAATTATCCAAATTAAAATAAAACAAGCAAAATACCTTATTGCATTAAGACCATAGGTCGCAACTACCTTTTCAAAACCATTATTTAGAGTTCGAATGCGCAGCGGAAATTTATTTTCCTACGCGCAGAGAGCCTAATCTATTTTTAGCGCTTACTTCGCGCTACTGCACTCGTTGAGGCTAATAGTGCAAAACCAAGGAATTTGTAAAGTTACATTCCCGATAATTACCGGATGGTAACCGGACATTGAAAATTAACGTTTTATGTCAGTTAAACTTATACGTACTATACAAACTTGTACGGTAAACAAATTGTACTAAGATTTTATTATCACACCCCCCACACACCCCCTCATCAATGAAAATTTTCAGAAATTGCATTTCACTCACACTCTAGTTATTCTAGATAGCAGGTTATGCTTGAAACGGAAACGGTGCCACATAAATAATTTATAACACAAATAATAAGTTTTATTAACTTAGTTCGGTCCACCTAGCCAAATTGAACTTATTACACAAATAAATGAAATATCACTCTATGGCACAGATTCCCTTTCACGAATGAAGAGAAAAAAAAGAAAATATTTAAGGACATTCATTTCTTAAATTTAACTAAGAAACAAATGAAGGTCCTAGGCAAATGCTACTTTAATTATTTTAAAGGCATAAAATATCAAAAAATTTATGAAACGGAAGTTGGATGAGCTGTACATAGCTATGCTATACTGTTTAATTTTACATCCATAAGGATATGAATTATAAAATTGAAATTAATAATAATAGTAATAATCAATATTGCATTTTCACATCTATGAAGAAGTGAATCATAAAACATAAGAATGCAGTTTCATTTATTTTAAGCTCAGTTCGTATAAATTCCTCTTCCAGTGCTTTAAATAGTTAGCACCATGTTGTTAATAAAAACAACATATAAATAAATTGAAATAAATTTTACACCATTTCATGTAAATGGAACTTACCAAAAGGCCTAGAATTCATAGAGCTTAGGGACCGTTCATTATTTATCAACGGGGGGAAGGGGGGGGCTGGCTAATAATGCCATCATCAATATAAAAAAACCCTTTGGAGTTGGTGAATTTTTTGACCCCCAAAAACATAAAAAATAAAATAGTATTAAAATCTCCACGACCTCTCCTCACTGTGCAGCGAGTGAAAAATGAAAGTTAACGAACTAGTAAACGATAGTCAACGTTAATGATAGTTATTACATTAACTATAACTTCTTTCTCGCAGTTTTTTCCTCTGCCCTCCCCCACCCTGAACACCTACAAAAAAATTCAACCCCCCTCTCTTCACATAAAAATTTTCATGACTTCCCCCC
>JAHWFP010101930.1:4395-23048 GCA_023313725.1 Lithobius niger | reverse complement strand
TGAATTAGTTACGGAAGAGGTTTGTGTACCCAAGTTTAGTATTGTTTTCTGTTAGGAACCGTACACAACCCCATACTAACCCTCTAAATCAGTACCCTTAACTACTACTCTCAATGGTCTACCAAGCAGCGAATATGTGATAAGCACTCTTGTCCATTAGTAATAAGCAGGAATCACAACTAGTTGGCGTCACACACACACCAAATTCACAGACTTAAAATTGCTAAGAATGCTTTAATTAATCACTTATTAAAAAATGAAAACCTAAATTCAGTATATGAAGATAGGTTTAGGTTAGGTTACATTTGGTTATTTTCGATGGGACGTCAATTCCACCAACAACTAGCTTATAGCTTTAACTGCTACTAACTAGTTAAAAACTCGAAGCTTCGCAAATGGCGACCGAAGTGGTCATTAGGTCGTCATTAAGTCGTTTATTCCTGCATTATACGTAACGCTTTACACTGTAATAAATATGCTTCATGCGAGCTATACAGTGTGCTTACGTGTCCGGGGTGTATTTTCAGTCAATAAATGGTCACTTGAAATTATTTTAACCCTGTTTTAGTCAGAATCGAATGCGTTTCCACAGCAACCAAGTTCGCGAGGAGCGCACGAAAGTAGCTTAGATGGAACTTCAATAGCGCACAGGCAAAAACATTCGCGATTTAATAAATACGAATAAATGACAAATATGGATATAAAAACGTATATCTGATTTCAATGTACGTTAAACTTTAGGATAATTTTAGTAATACGTGAATTGAAGAGTTTCAGTGACAATCTGTGATATAAACGGGACGGAAAGTCAATGGGCTCGAGATTGGTTATACCTTTGTGAATTGATTTCAAAGGTCCTGGGTTCGATTCCCTGCTCAGGCTGTCTAACACATAAGTCCAAAAGGCAACGTAAATAGGTTTGCATCCGTATTTATTTAACATTCTGTGATAGTTTTAAAGGAAATACAAGCTGAGAATGTCTGCAACCTGAAGCGTATTCAGTTTTGGTATTACAAAAGGAAACTGAAACAAAACAAAAGTTATAAATTCCCTGGTCGACTCTCGATTGCAAAAATAATGGAATCTACTTCATCTTCACACCTTCAATATTTACAAACATTAAATTTTACAATCAAACATCGAACAAACGAATTTGTTCCACAAGCTGGTAAAGAGCGTCTCTGCCGCTTGTAGCAACCTTTTGTGGGAGTGACTTTTGGTGCCAAAACGTTCTTTCATTTATAGTCTGTTTTCCCGGCACCCAACTCGATACAATTACACTACATGGAATCTGTCTCTTGTAGTAAGTTTGTCCCTTTTCCGTGTGTTCGACTGCTGGCAAATGTTTCCAAATTCACCTTCCTTCTCGAATACGGTAATTAGCCTTAATTGCAGGTAATTGGATAATGACACCAATTATGCCTTCGAATGGAACGCTGCAGCCGATCCTTACACCTCCAACCCTTGTTTCAGAATTGTTTCTAAAACAAATCTCGGTAAGCCGCAGGTTCACTAGTGATTTCAATCACCAGGTTGGCACAAAGAAGGCTTTGTATCACACGCATTAGGAAAACACCACCGCCTTCCTTCTTGCGCACACATAGCCTTCGTGCACTACACAACACACACATCTTTGCACCACACTTCACCAGCACAACACACCTCCGCTTTACCACTGCATCAAACGTTTGCAACACAGCAACAGGGCCAGTACTACACCAAACTGCCCCACTGTCATCACCTTGCATTGAACCCAGAAACACACCACTTCTTCCTCGATCACATTCTTTCGTAAGCACTTAATATCCACTCTACTTGCCGCACACCATAAGAAAGCTTTCAATAGACTTTCCTTTTGCTCCTTATCAACTCAAACCGATCTCAACACACCACTTTGCCACTCAAAAAACCACTCCAAACAAACCAACCTCCAGTTGCAGCTCAACAGTTACTCAGTTCACCACCGGAGAACAAACACACAAGCAGGGCAAACCCCCCTTCCACACTCATTACTAGGGCATTTGCAAATCCTCCAAAATACAAATATTTTACAAACACATCACCACACTACTTCCTCAACCGGAAGTCTGCTGAGTGCATCAGCATTAGTATTTTTTTACACCACGGTGATGCTCTGTGCTAAAAGGTAACTCATGTAAAAATAAAGACCAACGTAACAGTCTACCATTGTTTTTCCCTGCGTTGGGAGCCAAATCAGTGGATTGTGGTCTGTTTGAAAATAAATTCTGTCATAGCCAGATACGGCATTTATCCCCCAAATAAATGCTAAACCTTCTTTTTCAATTGTACTTCTCCCCTGTTCTTGTTTGTCAAGCTTCCTGGAAAGATACAATACAGGATGTTCCTTCCCATCATCCCCAATCTGAGACAATACCAAAGCAATACCCCTGTCACATGCATCAGTTTGTACTGTACTTTGCACACTTTATTTGGGTTTGGTGCCGCTAATACAGGAGGAGAAGCCAGTATTTCTTTGAGCTTACTGAAAGCTTTATCACAATACTCATCCCAAACTACCCTTTCTGGCGCCGCCTTTTTAAGCCTGTCTGTAAATGGCAAAACCAACTGTGCATAGTCACGCACGTAATGTGAGTAATAGCCCATGAGTCCTAATACAGATTTTATATCTTTCTTAGTTTTGGGTATGGGTAACTCTACAATTGCTCCAACGGCCACCTATATCCCCCTCCTACCTTATGACCCAAAAACATAGCATGACATTTCTTCAGATTGATAGTAAGACTTGTGTCCTTTACTTTGCATAAAAATGCTAAAACATGCTCCAAATCAATCACCAATCAATCACAATCACTGGCACATCGTCTATGAATGGCCTAGCAAACTCATAAATATCTCTGCACATTTCAGTCATTAAGCGCTGAAAGTAGAACGTTGCATTGACCAGTCCCGTATTCATCTTTAAGTATTCAAACACACCTAAATGGGTGTTTATGGCCGTTATTTTGATGGCCCTGGGCAAATTTGGAATCTGCCAAAACCCCCTGACTAGGTCAAACACAGAGATAACCTTTGCTGCCGCTACCCACTCTACCATTTCTTCCAAATTAGGAATAGGGAACCTCTACACCTTAGCTCCTCTATTCAGTTCCCTGTAATCTGCAACAGGTCTTGGCATTTTTTCCTCCTCAGTCACTATCAATATAGGCGAAGCATTACTGCTCTTACCAGGCCTAATCACTCCTAACGCCAACATCCTATTTATTTCCGTTTCAATGAGTTCTTTCTGTTTGAGTGAGTACTGGTGCAATATTGCGTTTGTACCGTTACTTCCTGGTCCATTTCTATATCAACTTCAACTAAGTCGGTGGTGCCCGGCTCATGAGAGAACACCCCCGGAACTTGGTCAAAAACAATGATCAAATCATTGATCTGTTTGACTGGCAGAGGCCCAATCTTTGTCACCTCTATCACTTCCTTGCCTGTAAAGTAACCCCGTTTTCCACCCGAATCCCACGTATGTGTCTCTAATTCCATGCCATTATCCCTTTTCTCACCTTGTTCCTCTAGTTCATGTACACCTACTTCGTTTATGATCGTAACCTCCTCATAAAACGGTTTCATTAAGTTGGCATGGTACATTTTCACTTTGTCACCATTTTTACCCATTTTTATCTTGTAATTCACCTCACCAACCCTTTCTAAAACTTCATATGGGCCTTTCCAAAATGCTGCTAACTTGTCCTTACAATCCATTTTTCACAACACCTTACTCCCAGGCTCATACTCAGGTAATCTTGCCTGTTTGTCATGATAAACTTTATTACGCTGTTGTGCTGCCATTATTGCAGTTTTCGCCATTTCCTTTACATTCTCCCAATCGTTCAATCTTTCTACAACATAGTCCACCACAGAAGGATTTACATGCACCTCCTTCTCTAACCATTTTTCCCTTAACAATGTAAGTGGGGTCCTTACATTTCTACCGTACACCAATTCTGCTGGCGTAAAAATGCTGCGTCCCAGTTTGTCGTTTCACATGGGGGTCGAGCGAATGGAGAAAATTGCAGGAGCCAGAACATCATCCCATTCCTGTGGATATTCAACCACCAATGCCCTGGTGATGTCCTTTAATGTTCGGTGCTTTCTCTCCACCACCTGTGATTGTGGGTGATACGGTGTGCTATTAATTATATTGATACCACACCTCTCAAGAAAACATATCGTCAGTTCCGATACAAACGGTTTTCCAAGGTCAGACTGGAGCTCCCCAGGGAACCCCCACCCTTGAAAATATCCCAAGCAGCTCGTTAACCACCGTGTGTGAATCGGCTTCCTTTACTGCCACAGCTTCCGGATACCTTGTAGCCATGTCCAACACTGTCAACTCATACTTATTTCCCTTGGATGAACATTTGAGTGGACCTACAAAATTCACTACTAACTTAAAAAAGGCTCCACCACAACTGGTACAAGTACCAGTTCTTGTTTACCTTTCTTTACACCTTTACCGTTTTTCTGACATATTTCATAGTTTCTCACCCAATCATTTACTTGCTTACACATTCCCAGCTAGTAAAATAGCTCCTGTAACCTTGCTACAGTCTTTTTCTTCGCCATATGCCCAAAATAAGGATTTGCATGAGCCATCTTTACTAACTTCTCGGTCAATGCCTGTGGTACAACCACCCGATCGTACAATTTCCTACCATTTTCCGATGCCCATTTCCTCCTTAACACCCCATCTTTCCAAAACAGAGATGTACCTTTAATTTCAGCTGCGAACCTGAACCCTTCAAAACTCGAATCAAGTAACTGCTCCTGTTGCAACTCACTCGTTTCAACAACCAGCAACTCCTAAAATCCAGCTGTCATTAAACCAAGCCTTTCACTTTTAGCAACCTTTTTCTTCTCTTTATTCTGTTTGTTTACATTCCTTTTAGCCACAATAGCCTCATTATTAACTAACGTTTGTGGTTCATCAAGAATTGTCGCCTTTCCTTCCTCCTCATTAAATTCGACCTTGGGCTTACTTTCCAACTGTGCAGTCTCTAGGGCATTTGCAGACGCAACATCCGTTACTAATTCTGCCGCCTCATTATCCTCTATTAAAAAAAAGGGAATTGAGTACATCTGGGTCAACAAAACTGTCAATCGCTTGTTCTTTCGACTTGACCTTTTTGTTGCCATTCGTCATTTGCCTCGTGACTGCATTTAATGGCACATGTACTTTATTCGCTTTAGACTGCAATAACTGATGCGACTGTTGGCTGACTGCAACAACTGATGCGATTGTTGGCAATAACTGTTGCGATTGTTGGCCTCCTCTTTAAAGTAGGGCGACACCCCACATTCCAAAGTGATTCTGCCCTCCTCAGCCTCAAATTTCACCTTCGCCAACAGGCGTTCCGTTACACCCTGACAAATCACTGAGGATCGCACAACCCTTTTTCCTGTGTATGCCTGAGGTCCGAACTTTTTACTAGACACCACATCAATAAAAGCCCCCGTGCCCAATAAATAGGTGCCATTCACATCATTTATTTTACACGGTTTCGTAAATTTACTTTCCGCTGACTGATTTCCTATATTACCTTTCACTCCACTAACCTTCTTTCCACTGTGTACATTGCTAAACTGCCTACAAACATTTCCAACTGGAGTATTAGCATTATTTTTAGAACATCACGCCTTAAATGGGAAATCGAGCCACAAACATGGCACTTCCGTGGTTCATCTGCCTTTAAAGGCGCTCTCCCTCCTGTATGACCATTAGTCCCTGCTTGCGGCCTAACCTGAGCATTTCCCGCCACAGCAGTACTATTGTTACTAACACCAGTACCATTTGAACCATTTGAACCATTGTTTGTAATACCACCATTTCCGTTATTCTCGCTAGAATGAGAATTCCCACTACGATTACCACCATTTCCAACTACATTGGTACCCATTGCTTGGACGATACCTTCCATTGCCATTATTACCATTACCTCTGTAATAAGTTATACCCTGTGGCCCGCCATTACCTCTGTCCGAACCCCTTCCCTATCTTAAAACAGCTTCCTGACAATCGCACAGTAATCGTCAGCCAAAGAAGCTAGATTCTAAAGAGATTCCTGTTTACCTTTATCAATCAACCATACCCGTATCGGATTCGGTACCTTGTTCAAAGAATCCTCAATCAATATTTGCTGAAACAGTTTTTCAAAAGAATCCTCACAATCCAATTCTTTAGCCCATTCAGTGCCTAAGGTAGTAAGATTATGAGCAAAGTCGAGATACGTTTGCTTATCAGACTTCTGAGCAGTCCTGAATTGCTGATGCAAACACTGTTCAGTGACATTAAATCTAACCTTAATGGCTTTAACACATACGCCATACTGTGCAAAGCCGCTATCTGATAGCCTCATAAGACATTCCCTCGCCTTTCCCGTCAACAATGACAACAATCTGAATGGCCATTCCTCCCTTTTAAAACCCATCCTTTCACAAATTCGCTTAAAACTAGACAAGAACGTTAAAATACTGTCTTCTTTCTCCTTAAAAGGTTGGCATTACTTAGACATGTCATACTTCTTTTCAATTTTAACAAATTCTGCTTTAACACTTAACTGTTTTTCCTTAAATTCTAAGTCCCTCTGTTGAATTTCTTCATTGTGATATCTAGCATTTTCGCTAATTATTTGCTCATGCTTAAGTCACTGTGTCTAGCTAGCATTTCCCTCTCTAATTCAGCTTTTCTTGCAAATTTTCTTTCTTCCATTTCAGCCAGTCTATCAAGTTTTCCCCTTTCAAAAGCTTTATTTTTCTCTAACCTTAACCCATCCACCCTTAATATTTCTTTTTCTAATTCTGCCTCCCGAACCACCCTGTCATGTTCCCTTATTTCTCTCTCTCTCTTTCTTTTTGTTCCTCTTTTTCTTCTTCTTTTTCCCTTTTTGCTTCCTCCACCGTCTCAGCCAAGTCCAATTCCAACCAAGTCCAATTCTCCGCACACATCCTTTAAATCAGCAACCGTCCTCCCCTCTAATAATTCCATATTTAACTACCGTAAATACTACGTATTAATTAAACAGCACATAAAAGCATCAACACACACAAAAAAAAACACCAACACGCAACTGTACCGGAAATAAACAACCCTTCCAATTCAATGCCCTACTACCAGAGTGTGAAAAAAAAGTTTGCCCTACCCCCTGTTGTCGTGTTGCAATGAACACCAAGTTGACGCCTTCACGTCAGCCTTGATGACAATTCCCTGCCGCTGCAAAAACGTTCATCCACGATTTGCCTCTTCCTTGCCACCGGATTCGGCCAAATCTTCCATGGCACCTGACGCTGTGCTGCTTCCTACCAGATCGCTCGTCTCCTGGCGCCTGGATGCTTCGGTTCTTTGACCAATGCAGTAATCCTCTCCGTTAATCTTCTGCTTAACCCTCAACTTACATATTCTTGCTCCCAAATGAGTGCCACACTCACTGTTCAAGCTGGAGAGATCTTCTTACTGCATTACTCTTCACCACCCTCATGAATCGTTCATACACTCCTGTCGCAAACTTCTCGAAGTTGGAAGGCATCAGGAAAAAAAAACTTTGGGTTGAAGAGCATGCGGTTAGTTATCACCGCTGGCCACCATTATAAATTCAATGGTCGACTCTAGATTGCAAAAATAATGGAATTTACTTCGTCTTTGCACCTTCAATATTCACAAACATTAAATTTTACAATTAGACATTGAACAAACGAATTTGATCCGGTAAAGAGCGTCACCGCCGCTTGTAGCAACCTTTTGCGGGAGTGACTCTTGGCGCCAAAACATTCTTTCATTTATAGTCTGTTTTCCCGCCACGCAACTCGATACAATTATACTACAATGGAATGTCTGCTCCTGGTAGTAAGTTTGTTGCTTTCCGTGTGTTCAATTGCTGGCAAATGTTTCCAAATTCACCTTCCTTCTCGAATACGGTAATTGCCCTTAATTGTAGGTAATTGGATAACGATACCAATTAGGTCTTCAAATGGAACGTTGCAGCCGATCCTTGTAAAGTGACAAGTTACATCACAAAAGCCCAAAAACTGGCTAATAAATTAATAAAAGCATAATAACATAAATATAATATGTTGAAATTTTTACATACGTCCATAAATGTTTGTAATTGATACATTAATAAACTGATAGATTAATTCTCTCGAGGTACTCCGATTAAATACCCCTCTTGAGGGGAGTAGTTATTGGTCTTTTCGCAGCACTCAAGTTTTTGTTCCCTTAAACTCGGGTATCTTAATAATTAGCCAACACAAACATTCACGAGTTTAACGATCCCTTGCACTCGGGATCTAGATGCACGCTAGTGTGTCACACCCAGTTAGGCAACAAACATCACATCAATTCAATTGTCGAGGACGTAAACCATTGTAAGCACGACGCCACAACGTGTGTCTTATATCCCGAAGCATAGTTGGGCACATTTCAGGTGCTTGGGGAAAATAATAATGCGCTAGAAAATCTTAAATTGTGGTAAAATGGAGAGCAATGACCCACCTGACAAAAATTAACTCGTGTTGGAATGTCAGCTAAGCGGCTTTCAATACAAAATATGACCCTCAATAACACTGCAAAGGAGTTTCTAGTTTCTAGCTTCTATTTTCTAGTTAGCTACTTCTAGTCCGCTCATCGCCATGTTAATTCCCATTTGGTGATTATTCACCGATACCGAGACGGTGAGAAGGCTTTCAGCTATGAAATTGGTCGAATTGCTGTAGTACGATACGAACTGCATACCTTTTCTAGTTTACAGTTTGATGGTGTAAGGGCGCGTTTATGCAACAAGTCCTTCTCGCTCGCCGAATGCTATTTGCTAGTCAACCGTTATTTATTAATGATTAGTTTACCGTTGCTACTAAATGAATGCGGTAATAGATAACAAATTGCATGTATTATAAATAACAACACGGATAAAGAACAAAGTGCTACAGTAATTTTAAACATGGCTACAAGATTGTTGCCATTTCACGCTATTTCCAAAATTTGCTATTCTTCCTTAAAGTACAGCTTCTAGCACTGATCAAATGTCGGTAGAATAAATAGCTTCTCGCAGCGAGAATTCAAAGTCCAACACGGCGTCCATCTCGTGGCTATCGAATCGAAGACAAACCATTGAATGCCGGCAAACAAAAAACAGTCCGTCGTCTTGTACTGCAGTAAAAATTGTTTTCTTGTTGTCAAAAAATGACGCTCATATGTTGCAAGCATCATAGGCCGTGTCACGAGGCACGAGGAGAAGATTTGCGTCTGCATCGTTGCCATGGTTACTAATACGTATAGACAATTCGAAAGCTGCATACTCCGGTAAAGGCGATAAGCAGCTATCAAATTTAGTATTGACCAAGTAAAAGCTAGTGAGCGAGATAACTGTCGTTGCATAAACGAGCCCTAACGCGAATGGCCTGGGTGAGCATATAAGTACGAAAGTATTGTCATAACCATTGTTAGTATTGTCGGTATCGTCTCTGATTGGACGTCTCTGATCCAAAGCTCTGACCACGACAACGTCTATACTGACGTACACCTTTGGGCATAAAAAATGATCGCACTATATCGAGGTTCAAGTAGCCCGACAACAATGCAAACTTTTTCATTGTTGTAAATAAGAACATACGTCACTGAACATACGTACTTGGGTGGGTGACCGCCTGGGAATCTGGCTGTTGCAGACATAGGGCCTTAGGGCTTCGGGCAGATGACCAGGAGTGGTTAACGCTCGTTAAACCCTTTAACCCTTTTTACGTCACTGAAGGCGGAAGGAATTATCCATTGTTGATGCCAAAGAGTGGCACTGTTGAATGGCATTGTTTAAAGCCCCAAAATAACGAAAACGATCATTTTTTATGTCCAAAGGTGTACGTATCTAGACACACGGTAATGTGTCGTCACAAATCTAAACAACTCTGCCAAAGAAATTGTGTGTACGTCAAATTCACGAAAAACAAACAAATGTCAAAATAAAGCCAAAAATTGGTAAAGAGGCCATCAAGTTGAGAATGCTTTGGCCTCACAAAGGGTGATATGAAATAAAAAAAAAATTGTTTTAAATTAAAACAAAACCAAAAACTGATAAAGAGGCGACTAAATAAAGAATGGTTCGGCCTCTCAAAGGAGTGATATAAAAACAAAATATTGGAAAAATGGCCACTCAAACTATTGTTGATGTGGCACTTTATTACACATCTGCCGGCTACTTGAGTTGAGTCTAATACATAATTTTAAAAAAGGGGGGTGAAATCATATCAAATACCAAAACTGGTAAAAGGGTCCGCCAAGTTCCGAATGGTTCGGTCCCTCAAATGACTGATATCAACACACCAAAACATTAGCCAAGTTAATCACTTCGAATAATACTTAGGACTATTAGTCTGTGCGATTAACTTGGCGAATGGTTTGGTGTGTTGATATCACTCCTTTGAAGGGCCAAACCATTCGGAAAATGGCGGTTCCTTTTTCAAGTTTTGGTTTTTGTTATGATATTACCTACGATAATTTCTTCTTAACTTTAATTAATTTTCAGTTACTTCCCGAACAATTCATATTAATTCTTCGTAATTCCTTGATAATTTCTAGTAATTCTCCTCAATTCTCAGTGAATTCCAAGTAGTTATTATTAATTTCCAGTAAATTCCAGGTAATTCCTGTCAATTCCTCGGAGTTCCAGGACAATTCGTAGTAATTCCTCTTTAATTCCCAGTAAATTCGTTCAAATTTAAATTCGTAAATTCGAAGTAATTCGTTACCCATTCCTAGAAGTGCCTGTTAAATACTATAAGTTACTGATTATTAATAGAAATTATTCATGATTCTCATTACATTTCAGATAAGTTCTGGTGAGTTCCTATTAATTCCTTGTACTTCCTTTAGAATTTTCGTTTTCTTTCCGCAAAACGAGGACCATGGATGGTCGACTTACACTGAGAATTTCCCTGACCGAAATTTGCTTACTTCATCGTGTACTAAATTCGCCCAATCACAACCGACTAACAGTGATAATCACGCAGTAGCTTTCAAAAGCTACTGCGTGATTATCACTGTAAGTCGATGTTGATTGGCTAAATTTAAAACTAAATCAGTTAGGCAATATCCTGCAGCGTTCATAGGTCGACGCAGCGTAATGCTAAACCGTGAAAAACAAGGCGGCCGCTTTCTAAAGTTGAAACGCTTTGGGCGGTCACTCGCTTCAAACGTTACACAGTTGACACGTTACGATACGTTTGTTGAATTCATTTCAAATAAAAGTATGTATTTTCCTACCAGTAACACTCCGAAAGGCCTTTCTTTCGAAATACGCACTGTGTCGTTCATTTCCTTAACCTAGCAACACCTGCAATCGCATGAAGGAGCCGGTGGCAAAACTCGTTAATCCGCCTGTTTCATTAAGCCTAACGTCAACATAACCTAGCAACAAATTCTGAACACCGTTTTGAAATGTATTACTCTCCACTACAGTCCGTATTTGATTGTTTTTTTTTTATTTACTCTTGTAATTTTAGAAAAAATAAAATTATGTACTGCATTTATTAATTTATTATTACGGAATTGTTTAAAGTAAAAAGTTTGGAGGTGTGCGCCAATGAAAAATTCTTCAGCAGTGGCGAATATCAATTTTATTCCTGGCGGCCGTAGTGCCAATCGACGCCCCGATATTTGGACGGCAGCACGACTTTTATAAAATTTTTAAATGTTGCATACGAAATTTAGAGTACTGAATACTGAAATATGACGTGAAATATGAAATAAATACGTGAAATATGACGCTTCGTGGATTCCCGCCAAGCTTTTCGGCCGTGTGAAGTCGTGATATCAAACGCCAAGCTCTTTCGCCAAGCTAATCCCACCGACTAATACTTCAAACGTTAAATGAAATAATTGAAAATTGCTCAGTAACCTTCGAACTATTACTCGGTCCCACGATTTCCCATGGCCGAAAAGCTTGGTGGGAATCCTTAACAAGTTTTGTTTTGGGGTAGATTTGTATTAACCGAGAGCAGACTGATTGTTGCATTGACTGATGATCGCTTCTAGGAATCTGGCTGTTGCAGACATAGGGCCTTAGGGCTTCGGGAAGATGACCAGGAGTGGTTAACGCTCGTTAAACCCTTTAAACCCGTTTTTTAATCGCTTCTATACGTTGATGTTGTATTATTTCGCTTCGTGTTGCGTGAAACAATAAAGAAACAGCAAAAATAACAACAACAATGAACTAGCGCGCATCTTGATTCTGGTTGTGTATCTTGGGTCTTCCAAATGAAAGGCTTGCAATGCGCCAAGTTTTAAATTTGCGCTGGATGTCTGATGAGTAGAAACTTGGCTCTTTTTTGATATCACAAACGTTCAATGGCTGAAACTTGGAGGGTTTTTTGCTTACAATTTATTATTTTGGGTTTCTAAGGTATTACGACTTTTGGTAGCTGCGCAGTAGGGGGAAAAGCCTTTTTTCACCCAGAGACAGTCAAGATGGTAGTCTCCACTGGACGACGCAATTTTGTTTTAAAAGATGGCCGTCCCCACTGGAAGGGGAATCCCCCACAGTAAGTCTGGGGATTCCCCTTCTCACTTCGTGTTGATTGGCTGAAACTGGGAAATTCCCCGGGGATTTCCCTTTTGCTCTGTTCTGATTGGTCGACATGTAAAAGGGGAATCCTTGACCTCAGCGAGTTTCCAGTCTTGACCAATCAGAACAAGAGTAAAATGGTAATCCCCGGGAAATTTACCATCCCATTATCTCAAGAAGGGAAATCCTCCGTAGACATAAGGGGATTCCCCTCTGAACTCCATCACCTCAACCAAGAGTAAATGGGGAGTCCCCAGGAAATTCCCCACCTATCATCTAAAAAGGGGAATTTCCCCAAGACTTGAGTGGGGTTCCTAACCCAAAAGGTGTCGACCCTGGGGACTTCCCCTTTTACTCTTGGTTGGGATGATGGAGTTCAGAGGGGAATCCCCTTTGGGGTTGGGAAATCCCTTTACGGTTGGGGAAATTACCCTTCTTTTGATGACGTGATTCCCCTTTCGCTCTTGGGGAGGATTGGAGCTTAATGGCGCGTCGACAACTAGGTCATTAGCACCAACCTCAGTAACAGTGCAATGGTCCGGGTTGTCACTGCACCACACATTACAGAGATATTACACAAACCCCGAATCTAAATCTTGTCATACATCTGTACCTCTTGCAAAAATTGAAACACTCCGGACAGGAGGACAGACTTATCGCCTAATTGACGCGCAATGTCATGCGGAAGATGGAAACGGCGACGAACACCATCAAAACGGTCACAATCAACAAGCAAGTGTTGGACAGTCAGTGGCCGTTGACACTAATGATATTCAAGGAGGGAACAGTGGGTAAGTCGGGTGTGATCAATGCGTAAACGGGCCAAGACCACCTCTTCACAGCGGCTGCAGCAACAAGCCAAGTGCCATTCCTCGACAGCGCCTTTAATAGACCGCAATTTTGCTTTTGGTTGAGGTGATGGAGTAGAGATGGGAATCCACTTTTGGGTTGGGAAACCCACTCAAGTCTAGAGGGGGGGGGGGGTTCTCCTTTTTAAGACGATAGGATGGGGAATTCACTGGGGATTCCCCTTCTACTCTTGGCTGAGGTGACAGAGTTCAGAGGGGAATCCTCTCAAGTCTAGGGGGGATTTCTCTTCTTGAGATGATGGAATGGGAAATTCCCCGGAGATTCCCTTTTTACTCTTGGTCTGGTCTAGAGTGGAAAATCCACTGAGGTCAGGGATTCCCCTTTTACATTTCGACCAATCAGAACAGAGCAAAAGAGGAATCTCCAGTGAATTTCCCAGTTTCAGTCAATCTGCACGAAGTGAGAAGGGGAATCCCCAGACCTCCTATCTTGGAAAACAAAATGGCGGCGTACAGTGGGGGTGGCCATCTTGGAAAACAAAATGGCGGCATCCAGTGGGGGCGGCCATCTTGTCTGTCTCTGGGCGAAAATAGACTTCTCCCCCTACTCTGCGCCTAACGTGATTTTTTTTGTTACTTACGATGTTACGGATTCTTTACGTTTTTGTTTGTTACCTTGATGTTACGTCTGAACTTAAAGCAAACATTTTTGGTACTTTTCGGTACACACAATCAACTTGTGTGTAGATTTCAGTTGTTTTGGCAACTGAGGTGATTTTATGATTTTATGGTTTTGGAACTTTCTACGTCGAATACTTTCTTTAAAAGCAAACTAGGAATTTGAAACTAGAAATTTCTCGCAGGACAGAGCCGAGTATTAATTCTGCAGAAATTACACATTTTAGATAAACTAGATAAATCTCCGCCGGTCTAGCTGGTTCTTACAAAATGACGCATTCCAGGGCATTTTGTATCCCTGAGTGCCCCACGACAACACTGCCTAAATCAACAGCTTGCTTTCAGAGTTTAGTCAAATTTATGCCGGTTTAGCTGGCTTCAACGAAATTACGCAGTGCCTTTTGTATCCCAGGGCATCCCAGGACTGCACGTCTGAATAATAAAAATTACTTAGTTATTGAAAGCGTAGATTTGTAAATCATTAATACTTGTGACTCCTTTTGCACCAACAGTGCAGTCTGAAGAAAAATTTAGGAAAGCCGTTTTGTTAGGTTAGATCAGTTTCCCTACCCGAATTTCATTAAGCAGGGTCAATAGTTTCACTGTGGAACAATTTTTAACGAGCAGCCAATTTTACTCAGTCCTTCTATCCCAAGGCATCTAGTTCTAGGAGTAAACAAAAAAAAAACTTTATGTCCAGACCCATGATACACTTTTAAGAAGAGGTGCCTCCTGAAACCTGTACGAAAACCAACAAGGCGGCCATTTTGTTTTTTAAATGGCCGCTGTACAATACAAAAATTCAAAAATCGCACTAATGTATGTAAGTTTAGTGTTGACTTCTAGGTTTAAGGTGTACCGAATTAAAAAAAAAATCCTCTAAATAGTTTCCAGGACTCCACAGAATAAGATATCCAAAATGGCGGCCAAAACGGGGCAAATTGAAGTGTTTTTCATAATTTTAATATATGCTGATAGAATAAAGGCAGATTTGAATTATTCCTCAAAAAGGTTAATTCGTTTGCAATTACTAGTAATTGGCAAACACCATGTAAACTCCGTAGTATTGTGTAGTGTAGTGTAGTGTAGTGTGTTCATAATTAGGGACTAACTTGTGGCTGTTTCTATGCTGTAGCACTGCATTTTTCTTCCAATTCACCGTAAGTTACCTCTTTAACCATTCTAAGTAAGATAAATAGCCATAAGTAGGCTTAGAAGAAATATGGAGAAATATACTTTGGAACAAGGGCAATTAAAACGATTTATTGTAATTAGGAGCCAAGCTACGGCAGTGTATCTACTGTGTAGCACTGTGCTTTTTGCGTCTATTTATCACAAATTACATCGTTATTACATGCTATAGTAGCCGTTGTAATTATGATAAATAGGTGTAAATAGACTTAGATGAAAGATGGAGAAGTTTAATTTGGAACAAGGGCAATTAAAACGGTGCCCTTGTTCCAAAATAATTTGGTGCTAAGCTACGGCAGTTTATCTACACGTAGTGGTGTGTTTTTTGCGTCTATTTACCACAAGTCTTTAAACTGCTGCAGTAGCCGTTCTAATTAAGATAAATGGATGTAATTAGGCTTAGATGAAAGATGGAGATGTATGTTTTCGAATAATCAGAACGCAGTAATTAGAACGGATTATGATAATTAGGATATAAGCTACAATTGTTTATCTACGATGTAACCCCATGATATCTTCTTCTATTCACCGCATGTTACATCTTTAAAGTGACGCAGTGGCAGTTCTAATTATGATAAATGGATGTAATTAGGATTATATTAAAGGTGGCGAAATCTATATTCCAACATAGGTAATAAAAACGGTTTTCTTGATTAGGAGATAAGCTATAAGTGTTGTGTTGTGTTGTGTTGTGTTGTGTTGTGTTGTGTTGTGTTGTGTAGTGTTGTGTTGTGTAGTGTTGTGTTGTGCAGTGTGTTGTAAAATTTACTGCTTACACGCAGGACTAATCCCAGGACAACACTGGCTGAAAGTTACCTCATTTTTCCTTAATTTGACTTTTTTTGCACCACAGTACTATTTGCAGAAAAGCGTTGCAAAACAAAGAAAAGACGGTTTGTTAAGTGAAATCATTTCCCTTGCCCGAATTTCAACAGGCATGGTTGATAACTTCACTGGGGAACAATTTTTAACCAATAGGTCCTTGTATTTTAGGGCATTAAAGGAGAGCATCGTCTGAATTAACGCGTCTTCCCTTAATTTGATTCTTTTTGCACCACCCGTGCTGTTACAGAGAAGCATGGAAAAGCCATTTGCCCGAATTTTACCAGTCAGGTGGATAGTTTCCCTGGTGAAGGTTTTTCGTTTTTATTCTTATTTGAGCAAAATAAAAATTACTTTTGAAAACGTAAATGCAATAATTCTCTAAACTTAAACCACATACGAAGGTGATGTATATCATTAACACTTAAAATGGCACTTTTTCCTATTGAATAGCGAACGAAAATACCATGGTGCCATCTAGCGGCGGTGATATTGTTAACCTTTATGGATTGCCCCAAGGTGCACCAGGTCGTGGCAAGCAAGTGCTAGATAGTACTAGACGGCGCTAGATGTTGCCATATCTGCCTACTTTCAATCGGTGATAGTGCCACTTTAAAGTTATACCTGCCTAGTGTTAGCTGTACCTGTCTTAAATAACCTATTTCGCTGCTTCAACGGCATTCAAACTCACAACCTTCAAATTAGGAAGCTGACGCCCTAACGATCACGCTATACAGACTTGACCAAATAAATCAGTTTTAAAACATATAACTGAACAAAAAACGGCTTCGCCGTTCAGAAAAAAAACATTAGAGCTCGTATCCCCATACTTTACGGCCGTGAAGGTACACGAATAAAAACGGATTAGAGTTCACTCGAACGCAACGAACTATAATTTGAACTCCAATTCCAGGAAATAATGACTGTTTTCACGTAATTGTTATGTCAGTAAGTGAACGCAGTTTGTGTTTGAAATGTTTAATGTTTGTGTGCGTGTGTGTGCTTAATTTGTGTATCATACAGGTTTTTTTTTTATATTTGTCAGTGTTTGTTGTTTTATATTTTAAGTGTGTTTCGTGTGAGTGGCTATGTTTGTATTTTGTGAGCATTTATAATCTCTGAAACAAGCAGACTCCTTGCTAGGCAGTTTTTTTGCTTGTGTTTGATGGTTTCTGTTTTAGTTCTAGTTCATGTGAGTACTTACGTGTTTATTTTGTGGTGGGTATTTTTTTAAATATCCAACCGTTTTGTTTGATTGATTAGTGATGTACATGTTTGTTTACGTGTCCATGGAGGATGGCATGCCACAATCCTTGTTCCCTGGAATTGGATTTCAAATTATAATTCATTACTTTCGGGTGAACTCTAATCCATTTTTATTCGTGTACCTTCACGGCTGTGAGTATGGGGATACGAGCTCTAATGTTTTTTTTTCTAAAAGGCGAAGCCGTTTTTTGTTAAGTTAATTTGTTGGCTATTTTCGCGTCCTTTTTATCGAAATTGGTACGATTTGGTCTACTGCCCACCCAATTTTGTTTGCAAAAAAACGGAACATTAGAAATGCGTATTTCTGTTCAGGTTCTGGCCAAGCTTTGGTCTAAGTTCATTATTTGATGGCAACACACTAGCGTGTGTCTAGATTTAGCATGTATCCGCTCGATAGATAGTGGATTCTGTATTGTTGCAGGCAGATGCAAATCATGCAAATAGTCACAGAAACAATTCAACTGGCTTCCCGAAGCCATCATTGAAGAAGAAAATAAGTCATCGGTCATGTCGGCCGCCCGAGGCTTCAAAATTAAAGACTTCACGCCCTATGTTTTAAAATTGAAAGTTATAAAGCGAAAATCAAGACCATTTCATTTTGGTTCTCGACAACGAGTTTTAAAAACGGTGATAAAGAAGATACCACGACAATGTTACTTTCCCCGCGCCCGAGCATCGTTGCATTTTGTTCGAGTGAGCTATAATCCGATCTTCTGCGCCTCGCGTATTGTTGCACCATTGGTACATGTTGTAGCATTGTAACATTTTGATATTGTTAGCCGCTCCTCCACCTCCGCCTCCGGTAAAGTTTTTGAAAATACTCGTGCGCAAACGAACTCTAATAAGCACTGCCTGCCGGCTGTGCTAATAATAAAATAAAGTGACGTAATATTTCGTTTGTTACTGATTTTTACAGGGCATTGACAACAATACACTTCATGTCACTGCCTCTCTTCTAACTTTAGCTCTTCTAGTTCCGTTTTACGGCTTTTATTATGTACTGTACATAATTCTCATGTTGTTTGTTGTCTGTTTGTTTAAGGGTATGGCAGTTTTTCTAAAGCAATGAATATGCAACTTATTATTTAGTATGGAGGAGTTACGCTAGGCAGATATGTGCCATTACAGTGCGTCATTTCCGGTAAACCAACGAACGCTTACATGCAGCCGCGAAAACACAAGATACGTGACCCACACTAGGCTTTTACCAATACCGAACAATATTTTTATGGTTACGTACAATGCTTTAAGTAATATATATATATACTTTTACCCTAACGATACGTTTTTGTTTATTAATATATGT
>JAHWFP010101929.1:24051-39966 GCA_023313725.1 Lithobius niger | reverse complement strand
GAAAGCACCAAATTTGGCACAGATGCTAATTTAGGTATACTGATGAAATCTGGATATAGGGCCAAGTGAATTTCTCAAACCGGAAGTGGATACCGGAAGTGCCTATTTTCAGCCATGAGCAAAACCAAAAAATAGCTTGACCAGTCTCCATATCCAGGAAAAAATGTTTAAAATGTGGCGCATCATACCTGAATACTATTCTTCACATTTCAAGGTACGACAGCTGACTGATAGGTAGCTTAAGGGCTGAAACGGAGGTCAAAAGGTCAAATTTTAGGCGAAAAATCGCATTTTTGTCATTTTCCGCTAAACCGCTGCTTGTACAAAGGAAAAAAGTGTTTAAAATTTGGCGCATCATACCTTAATCCTACTCTTGACATCTTTGGATATAACAGCTCTGGCTAAAAGGTAGCTTAAGGGGTCTAACCAAGGTCAGAAGGCCAAATTTTGGACAAAAATGCACATTTTCGTGCTTTTTCTGCTAAACCGTTACTTTTACAAAGGAAAAGTGTTTAAAATGTGACGCATCATACCTTAATACTACTCA
Organism: Lithobius niger; assembly: GCA_023313725.1. Classification (NCBI taxonomy): domain Eukaryota; kingdom Metazoa; phylum Arthropoda; class Chilopoda; order Lithobiomorpha; family Lithobiidae; genus Lithobius; species Lithobius niger. The sequence continues at coordinate 39,419 of JAHWFP010101929.1, read as the reverse complement.
AGACAGTTTTGGGTACGATAGCCCTGACTAAAAGGTAGGTAGAAGGGTCAAACGAAGGTCAAATATCAAATTTTGGACGAAAAATCAAATTTGGCATTTTCTGTTTAACCGTTGCTTTCACAAAACAAACCATGCCTCAACATAATTAAAGGAAATCGAATTTAAACCTTTTTTGTCTGAATAAAAAATGTGCCAGATTCGATGGTTTGGTTAGAAATTGCTGGAATATTACCTGAACAATGGCCACTTTCTTTTTTTATCATAACTACAGTGTGTATGTATGACTTAAGAAGTTGAACTGCTACTATGTCATTATTAATCCTAGAAATGGATGTAGATAAGTTCATCTGAATGATGTAGAGGTCCTTTATTCAATGAAGCCAATAAAAATATTTTTCTGTAATTATGGTGTGAGCCAAAACTGCTCTTTAGTACTGATGTAGGGCATACACATTTTGACATAGCTCTGTTCCACAGTTACGCAAGCTATTTAACACACACTGTCAAAAAAAACTGTCCTCTTTTTAGATGAGAATATGCTGTTATATTATTTTTGTTTAGAAAAGGCATCGTAACAGCTCAAAGTTAAAACAATTAGTAGTAGTTAAAATTCAGTAAAAATGAACAACATAGTAGACAATTAGCCATTAATCGGTTCTTACGTAGCCTATAGCAAAACCGTTTTATTGTTCTTACTGGCAAAATACATCTTCACCTAACACCTGCAAACACCGATTCTCAGACTCAAAGCTCATCACATTACCATCAGTCTTTACTGATAAGCAAGATAAACAAGAAAAGTAGTCCATTTCTAGTGTTTTCGTATGACTTTATGAGTGTTGGCTCCTCAACATTCGAAGAAAGAAGAGAAGAATTCGGTCTGCCTTTGTCCGTGTTGTACTAATTGGTCATAAACTTAAGCGTTCAGATTGCTTTCAAACTGTTTCCAGACATGCCCTTGTCGGAATATAAGATACCTCACCCTTCAGGGTGGTGTGTGGGTATATCTGAGAATCCTGGGAATTCAGAGCTCCAGAAGGTCGGTTTAACTTGTCCTATTCCTTATACGACTGATGTACCCATTCTTCAGGGAATGCCCGGGACAAATTTTCTTTCTCAGCTTTTCTGACCTGAACTGATGAATTGTGGAACCTCGTCATCTTATGACTTGCATTGAAAGTTAAGTGGCCTTTTCGGTTGCACACCCGGTTTATCTGTCCTCTTCTCTCCACCTTGATGGCTACCTCGTTACACTCTTATAGCAACACAGATTGGAGCAGTCATATTAAGCAACAATCAGGTTTATACTCTCAAAACATTTATTCATAACATTAGTAGACTGAAGATTTTCAAACTTGAGGTTCCTACACATATGTGGAATGACTTCTCAGTTTCAAACAACTATGTAAAGATCATACGAATCCTTCAGTTTTAAGACATCATGCAGCTTACATGCACATAGCTACATAATATACTTCTCAGTCTTCCAACAGTTATACAGGTGGAATACCCCACTTTGTTTCAGACAGCTTTACAGGGTTTGATATCTATTTGAGTGTATACAGATGAGCTGATACTAACATCTGATCCGACTTTCTTCAGCTACAAGTAGCTTCACTGAAGGCTTGTGTTCTTTCATCCTTCAGCAAGCTACAGAAAATGGATTTGTGTTTGTATCAACCATTAGGAAACAACGGAGAATTGCCACATTCACAGATTAACTAATTCTTTGTCAGTTTATGGAACGCTGCGTATAAAAGTTCTTTTGTGCCCACTTTAGCCCTGAAAACTTATACACCCAAAGGATCTAGCTCCTCCTTAGTATTTAGACCTTTGTAGTGATATGTGCTTCCCCACCTACGTCTTGCCTTCCTTTAGCAGTTGCACTGTACATGTAAAGGCTCTAGACATAAAAGTAGTTGGATTCCTCGGATTTCAAATATTGCAAAGCGAGAATGCATTTCATCAGTAAATGCATTAACAGAGAAGGTCTCACTACTTCTAAACATTCAAAGACAACACAAAACATATCTTTCTCTACAATGACTGTTCAGCAGAGAAGAATTGGCTTCTTCTCAAACCACCCAAGCTGAGCAGCTGGTTCATTCTCGATGTTTCAACACTACAGAGAAAGAATCTGACTCCTTTCAGTCTTTATGAAGAGTCTGGCACCCACTCATGTTGTTAACACTTGCACATGCAATATTTCTCTTCCTTCTATTTAGTTTAAAGACAGGGTTAAATGATTCCACTCCTTAGTGCACATGTGACTACTCTAGCCTGCAGGACCTGTAGTCTTCTCCAGCCATTAGACAGCAATAATGCAATTCCTGGGTATTCTTCGACCGTTAGATAGCTACAATACAAGATTTGAAGTCATCTTCAGCCATTAAGCAGCTGCAATACAGGATTCAGCTCTTTATCAGCCACTAGGCTGCTACAATGCAGTAACCGTATTTTCTGAGCTATTAAGCAGCTACAATACAAGATACATGCTTAATAGGGTCTTTTTAGAGTCTTGATAGGGTCGTTTTCAGCCGTTATGTAGCTATATGGGGCATTCGTTAGCCATTATGCAACTATAAAGCAAGATCCAGGTCTTCTCCATCAAGTAGTCAGCTACCATTATCTGGGGCCAACTTCAGCTCTATAGCTAGCTACAATACGGGATACGGCTCTTCTTTGGCTGTCTTCTTGTGCCATTAGGCAGCTACAATATAGGGTACGTACCTTCTTCAGCCGTATGCAGCTACACTTACAGGATTATAACTATTTTACAGCTGTATAACGTCAATATGTAAACTTGATAACGTCCTTAGCAGATTTGATTTTTGGTTGGTGTGTGAAGTTTAATATTGCTTTCAGCTTATGAGTTACTTTTTAGGCAATTTGGATCATCGGGTAGTAACTCCTACTATTGCAGTGAAACTGATCTAAAGGGAAGCTGTCGAGAGCGATTGCTTTGCTGCATGGATCACATGATTGCTGTGACACTTATAGGACAAACAACATCGTTCTAACAACAACGAGTCGTGCTTATAGCATGATCGTAATATGCGTTTACTTCCTGCATGTATACCAAGTTTGTAGTACACTAGGCCATGTGATTCCATAGTGGCCGATTACGTCACAATATCTCACCAACCATCGAACCTGGCACATTTTTATTTAGACAAAAAAGGTCTAAATTCGATTTCCTTTAATTATGTTGTGACATGGTTTTTTTGTGTGAAAACAACGGTTTAGCAGAAAATGAAAAAAATGTGATTTTTGTCCAAAATTTGATTTTTGACCTTCGTTTGACCCCTTAAGCTACCTTTTAGTCTAAGCTGTCATACCCAAGACTGTCATTGAGTAGTATTAAGGTATGATGCACCACATTTTAAACGCTTTTTACCTTTGTAAAAGCAACGATTTAGCAGAAAAAGCACACAAAAATGTGATTTTCGTCCAAAATTTGACCTTTTGACCTTGGATTGACCCCTTAAGCTACCTTTTAGCCAGAGCTATCATATCCAAAGATGTCAAGAGTAGTATTAAGTTATGATACACCATATTTTGAACACTTTCCTTTGTAAAAGCAACGGTTTAGCAGAAACTGACAAAATTGTAATTTTTCGCCCAAAATTTGTCTTTTGACCTCCGTTTCAGCCCTTAAGCTACCTATCAGTCAGCTGTCGTACCTTGAAATGTGAAGAATAGTACTCCGGTATGATGCACCACATTTTAAACATTTTTTTCCCCGTATATGGTGACTGGTCAAGCTATTTTTTGGTTTGGCTCATGGCTGAAAATAGGCACTTCCGGTTTCAGAAATTCAGTTGGCCCTATATCCAGAATTCATCAGTATACCTAAATTAGCATCTGTGCCAAATTTGGTGCTTTCCTCACTAAAATGCAGAAGTCACCCTATTTTAGTGGATTAGCTGCCCCACTATTAGAGCACACAGACGCCAAGTCATGCGCTCTATATAAAATTGCAACTAAATTAGGTGGTAGACCAGACATGCTTTAACAGTGTTACTGACAATAGGGGACGAATTTTTGGATGACAAGTGGCGTGTTCCTAACGCTCATGGAAATAGCTTTACAAATGATTGCAATCTTTGTCGTTATCTCCTGTCGTAAAGTAAAACCGTAAAAGACAGTATCTACTGCCAAATATGAAAAAATAAAAAAATTTTCTATAGATCCGCCGCATAAAATATTTTACCTCGATAGCAGAAGTCTTTATTAATGCTACTTCCGTTGCTTAAAAATTAACGATCTTTACACTCTTTTTCACCTAGTAGGTGACGCATTTTATTGAGAATAAACTTAACAGTGTATATCACATTACATACGTTCTAGTAATGTAAATTTATTATTACGGTAATTTCTTACGGTAACTGCACGAATAACAACGGTGCCCGATTTCTGAAGATCAACCTCTTCACAACGATGTCTTCCCATCGACAGATTACAATAGGTTTCATTTCCATCGAGACATTTATTATTTTATTTTCATTTTATTATTATATTATTAAACCACGGCTGTGACGTCACGCTAACTCAACGCCACGCTAAATTTCCGTAGGTTAAATCCCGTTAACCGTGAGCGGAAGTGTGCGTCATCGCAAAAAGTGTGGTTATCAAGTTACCCCACACTTTTACCGATAACTCAACACTTTTGACACTTCCGGATCACGCGATGGGAACGCACACACCACAACCAAAATTATACAGCGTTAAAACCGTAACGCTATGAAAACGTACAAAAGGAATTACTTAACTTGCCGGGTTATCCCAAATGAAATCCTTTACCTGCTAACGCTCACATGTCTGGCTGGCCAATTCCAAGTTTATTCCCTCCGTCTAACTCTTCTCTCCCCCCCCCCTCCTCCACAACCTAAAATGGAATGACCTTCATTTCCTACTGATTCACCTATTAGGGTATTACTGGAGATTTGAAACAGTTCTCAAACTACAAACGAACAAAAAGAATTACTTACCTTGCGAGAATGTCGGCACAATGTCCTTCTATCCCTGCTTCATCACATATCGAAGTTTATTCTTTCCGAACAGAGCGAGCGAGCTAGCTTACAAGCTAAACTTTGCGAAACGACGCGTCGTCTAACTCCCACCCACCTTCCAGAAACTTGAGCGTAGCCTACAGTCTGTCTACCTGCCAAAGGAATCGTCCAACACCCACTCCCCCTCCACAAATTAAAATGGAATGACCTTCACTGATTTGACATAAGGTATTACCGTATTTCTTGAAGCAATTTTCACAAACACAAAACGTTTTAATTAAATAAGAATTAGCTTGACGTCCCAACCGTGATTTAAATAAGTTATTGTTTAAAATCGATCGGTTATCGATTTTTAACCAACGGGTGCGATTATTGTCCGGTTCTCGTATGCAAATGGTCTCGGGCTCCGCCCTCGACCTATTCGCATACTCGAGACGGCCAATAATCGCACCCGTTGGTTAAAAATCGATAACGGCTCGATTTTAACCAATAACTATTACTTATTAATTTATTATTATTCAGTGAAACACAAATATGGTGTAACATCAACATAAGTCTTCAACATGCAGGGTTATTACGGGACCTTGAAATCTGGAAAAGGTCTTGAATTCGGAAAAAAAAGTTCAGAAAGGCTGAAAATGCCCTTAAAAATGCTGTTGGCTTGAAATTGCCTTATGCTTGCTTCAATTGTATAGAAAGAAAACGTGCCCAGTTGATTTGCTACGGAATAGCACCACATTTCAAATGCTTTTTGCTTCAGGTTGTGAAAAGAAAATTACGTGTTTGCTAAGTAAAGGCCGACATCTAAAAGAAATTCTATAAATAAGTTTATAGAATTAAATGAACAAACCCAAATGCAAACTTAATTTGTGAGCAAGCGAAAATGGGTATTAGAAAGTGCACCTGAAAATAAGTTTTAGTAAAAACTGTTCAGCTACTGTTCTAATAATTTTTACGCGATTCTCCCCCACCCCAAAATGCCCATTCACAAATCCCAAGTGGTACATTTTACGTCGTGTTCCTCTCTCCACCCCAAAAAAACTCTACTGGCGAAACTATCTAAAAACGACGCAAGTATTGTCTCTTCTTACACCCACTTGGAGAAAAAGGAAGGTGACAAGCTCAACTCCAAAACAGACAAGAGCTAAGAACATTAACAAATTAAGAAATCTAAAAAATTTTCATAAGCAATGTCCTGTAATTCCTAAATCAAGTTGGTAGTTAATATTTGGTATCGGACTCCCAATACTGTATTAGTATATCGCTATCAGATCGGATTGGTAAAAATTTGGTGTAGCCCTGAAAACAGGCGTTTGAGGAAACAAAACTGAAAAACTAAGTTCTCTTTACGTCAGGGTATAATTTAAAAGGTGATGCTGTAGTCGTAGTGTTACCATAATATGGGCAATGAAAAAACTTCGTGGTGGTGGTCCTATGCACAACATGAACGTTTCAAGTTGGGAGTTGCCGTCGAATCTGCAGTTTTTCCATTTCTGCAGTTCATTTTCAGCAGGGGCTAAGGGGGAAAAACAAACTTTTGTGGTTTTTTTTTTGGGGGGGGGGTGTAACTACTCAACCGTCAACAAATGAAAAGCATAATGAGAAGCAAAAACGTTCAGCACGCAATTCTGGACAGGAAATCTGATACACATATTTAATACGTAAAAGCAACTCTTGAACCACAAAATTCGTATTTAAAATATATCACCCTTTTTGCACGAAAGCTGTTGTAGGAATTTTCATGTTCAAGTGATCTTGCGAGCCCCCAATAGCCCGAACTGGATAAGTTTCCGGTTTTCTGAAAGGTTGGGGGCGGAGGGGGGGGGGGGGTTGTATATTCTATAGGTTATAGGGTTTAACGAGCGTTAACCACTCCTGGTCATCTGCCCGAAGCCCTAAGGCCCTATGTCTGCAACAGCCAGATTCCCAGGCGGTCACCCACCCAAGTATCAATCCAGCCCAATGCTGCTTAACTTCGGGGATCTGACGAGAACAAGCAAGTGTGCTCCAAACAGGTCGTGCCAGTCAATGTGGTCGGGGGAAAAAACCGAATAGCATTGAGTGTGTTCAAAAAAGCACTGCAATAAATTACATTCGCGTGACGATTGAACAATTGACGCTTCATTGCGTGAGCAAATAATTAATTGGTTTAAGTTTTGTTAGAGGTGAATATTTTAACTACGACTGAATTCTTTCAAAGACTTTAAACTTTGTAACTCTAAATAAGAGTTTAATAGGCATGACAGAAAACTATACATAAGTTATAATTTAAACTTTACATAATAGGAAAGTTGGACAGTTAGCAGCTTGGGGCTGCTCACGTAGGAGGCCGAGTTGGAAGTCCGTCTTCCTCAAAACGTTCGTGACGTCGCCTTCCAACTGGTTTATTTACTTCCGGATTCCTGGCCTGGAACTTTCTCGGAGTTTCTTCTCCAGGAAACCGGTACTGCCCATGTGTGACATTTCACTCAATGTTGACTCAGGAACTGGGGATTGGTGTGCAAGGTCAATAGCTCCTGAAGTCACAAACATGATTAATTCAAACAAATCATGGCGCTGTTCATTTCTGAACAAGCTGATAATTTCCCCCTCTGACTGAAGGAGGTTTACCTGGAAACAAAAACATTTAATTTATTAGTCAACAAGTTTTGTCTTGGTCCAGGCTGCGATTTTGTTAATAAATCGGTAACATTTGATTTTGTGGGGATGTAAAGTATTTCCACACTTTGTCTTCTATTCGTTCACGCACATGGTGATAAAGAATGTCTATGTATTTTGTGCGTGATTTTTCCACATAGCTCACTGCGTGGGCACGAGCACTTTGTGAGTCCGTGCAAAGTGGTGTAGGCTTGACACCATCGGCAGGTAGGATGCCCGTTTCAATTAATAGTTCTCTAGTCCAGAGGCACTCTTGTACGCCTTGGGAAATCGCCTTATACTCAGATTCCATGGTGCTCAGGGAAACTGTCCTTTGTAGGTTTGATCTCCAAAGGAAAGGTACATCGCCATAAGTTGCCACTACTCCTGTTGTGGACCTGCGAATTTCCAAATCGCTTGCATGACTCGCATCAGTTTAGATATGGAGTCCGGCGTGATCTAGTCGTAAGACTAAGCTCTGCTCCTTGGTTCCCTGCAAGTATCGAAGGATTCTCTTTCCAGCTTGCCAATCCTCCTTTGTAGGTGTGGATGCACGTTGTGCTAAGCAGTTCACAGCGAAGGAAATATCAGGGCGTGTGCCATTTGAAATGTAAGAGTGCACCAACAAGTTCTCGTAGTGGAATCTTGTCTGGACATTCAGTTAATTCTCGTGTTTCTTGTCCTCTTGGTACTGAGGGAGTCGTCACTGGTGTGCAATCCTGCATCCCAAAACGTGACAGAACTTTCTTGATGTACTGCGTCTGGTTCATGGTGATAGCACCATCTTGAGGCTTTGAAAATTGGATTCCCAACATAAAATTTATTGGGCCAAGAGGGTGAATTTCAAAGCTTTTCGTCAAAACGCTTCTTGCAAATTGTCGCATCTTCGGACTGGAAGTGATGGCGGCGACATCATCCACGTATACAATTAACAGACATATTTCTTTGCCTTCTCTGAGGAAAAAGACAAGCGTCGGAGCGACACCTCTTCATCTTCTGCATTCTTCTGCATCTCCTCGGCGAAACGTATGTACCACCTTCGTGCACTTTGTTTTAAGCCATAGAGGCCACGGATTATACGACATACTTGGTGCTCATGACCTTGCACAATGAACCCTTCAGGTTGGTTCATGTAGATTTGCTCTCCGTCTCCTAGGAAACCGTTCAAGTAGGCAGTTTTTATGTCATACTGATCTACATAGTAACCTTTCTGGACGGCTACTGAAATTAAAAGTCTGATGGTGGGAAGTCCGGCGACAGTTGCGTAAATTTCTTGGAATTCGGCTCCATATTTTTGTGCAAATCCTTTTGCCACTAGGCGTGCTTTGTAGCGCTCTATTTCGCCTTTGGCATTCTTTTTTTTTAACACCCACTTGCTTCCTATAGTGTTGGCGCCCTCTGGTAGATCCACTAGCTCCCATGTTCCGTTTGCTATGAGAGATCCGTACTTGTCATTCATGGCTATTCTTCATTGGTTTGCTTCCGGACTGTTCATGGCTTCAGTTACAGTTTACAGTTCTTGAGGAGTAGCATTCAATGCAAAAACATAGTCATCTTCCGTTTTCTTGAAATCATTAGAGTCTTCGGCAAAAACGACATTGTGAGCTGTGTCCCCTTCTGACGAAGTCTTTTGGTGGATTTCTGGGACAACTATCCCTTCTCTTAGGGCGCGACTTCTGGTTAGTCGAACTTCTGGGGTTTGAACCATTGGCTGCAGCACTTGCGGTCGAGGTAAAACTTGGGTAGGTTGAAGTTGTAGTGGTTCGACCTTGTCATTCAATCCAACGGAAGTTGAAGACAAGTCAATAATTAGCGAGTCTAGGTCTTTACCATTTTGGACTTCATTGTTGTCGGCCAGTCTGGATGAGCCTAGTACATCCTCTTGGAAGGTTACACTTCTGCTAACAATTATCTTCTTATTATAAATGTCATATAGTCTGTACGCTCTGGATTCTTGATCATAGCCGATCATTATGCATGGAATTCCTCTAGCATCTAGCTTTGAACGTTTCAATGGTGGTTTGAGCGCAAAACAAAGACAACCAATTGCTCTAAAATATTTTACCGTGGGTTTATATTTCGTATTTTTCCAACATTTGTCTTGGTGTCCTAAATTTGTTTCTTACATTAGTACAGTGATTGCGAATGTAAACTGCAGTATTTACTAATTCACCCCAAAACTTAATTTTGCCTGGACTAATGTTGCTCGGACCAAACTCATTATCATCAAATTCTGCCTCTCTGCAATTCCATTGGAGGAAGGGGAGTAAGGGGGGGAGAACTGGTGTTTAATTCCATTTTGCAACATGAAATCTTCCATACATTTTGATTCATATTCCCTCCCGTGGTCAGATTGAAAAACCTTTATTCTGCAACCCGTTGCGGCTTCAGCTTTGAGTTTATATTGCTTAAATTTTTCAAACAATTCATCCTTAGTTTTCAGGAACGCTACCTGAACAAATCGACTTTTGCCATCAATAAATGTTGCAAAATAAGAGCCTGCCATTGTTGGGGTAGGAAACGGCCCAACAATATCAGAGTAAACAATACTTACGCGCTCGGGTATGCGATCTGCATTGATAGTTTTAAAAGGCTTTGTTTTTATGTTTCGTTGGAGACAGTCACTACATGCATTTGGTCTTTGTTTTATTAATGATTTATGGCAAAAACCACGTAGTGCATTTGATTTGGCCATTTTCTTTAACGTTAAAGCTGAAACATGCATAAACCTCCTGTGCCACACGTTAGTGCTTTTATTGAAGACACCTTGCTTTAACTTTATTTGCCTGGCATGCTTGTGGGCATTTTGCGTGCAGGGAAATGCGGGCACTTGACTTAAGTCAGAGTTAGGCTTTAAGTTAGTTTGATACGCTGGCTGGTTAACACTGGCTTGAGCAAAAGTTTTACTACTCTTTTCACTTGACTCTAATTGTATTTGCGACAGGTTTCCACTCTTAAACTTGATACTAAACTGGATACTAAACTGTATGACCGAGTTATTTTTGGGTCATTAATTATAAATAATCCGGCAATATAACTTGCTGATGCTATTAGACGGTCTGTCTTTTTCTGAATTATTTCACAGCGATCTTGATCAAAAACTATACGGAGGCCGGCTTTCATTGCTTGTCCTACAGAAAATAAATTCACTTCGAATTCAGGTAAAAAAGTTCTTTGCATGGAAAGTACTACACCATTTGTGTCTATTTTTACAACACCTTCTATATTTGTCGAGACTGGGTCAGCCTTCGTTGCACATTTTTCACTTTCAGTTTCAATGTTATACGTGCTTGCAAACCAATTTTTATTGCAGGCTATGTGCCGCGCTGAACCGGAATCGACCACTAGTGCATTTTTTAAATTCCATCCTGTTTTTGCTGCGTATGCTCTTACGTTAACATACTTTGCATACGTGAAGCATGACACACTTTCCTTACTTGCAGAAATTTCTCTTTGAGAATTATTATGATTACCACGCCACTTGCTTCGTCCTCGGCCACGTCCTCTTCTTTGGTCTCGGGGTGGGGCTGGAGAGCTGCAGGTACTGGACTTATGATTTTTTCCGCCGCATCTGTAGCACGTGATGTCGGATTGAATCTGCTGTCCTTGATTTGCGTAGTAAGTAGTCTCTGAAACAGTTTTATTTTCAGACAATGCAATTTGTTTAGACTCGTGCATTATTAATAAATGTTCTATGTCTTCACATTTAAGCTTTTCATCCTTCTTTAAAGGTGCTAAGTAACTTGTTATTAAGTTGTCCTAGGAAACTGGTAAGCCTAGTATAATGTAGCATGCTTTCTCTTCATCAATGGTTTTACCGGTTTGGGCTATGCTTTCAAATATAGTCCCGATTTTTCCCAAGTATTCACTTATTGACATATCACTAGTTTTACGCAAGTCGTGCAACTGTCTTCGTAGCGACAAATACCTCAAAATATTGGAGGGTTCGTATCTATCTTTTAGATGCTTCCATATTTTTGATGCGTCAGTTAAATTTCTGGCACTTGAACCTTGACGTTATCTACAGCTAGCAATATTAGGCCAGATGCTTTTTCGTTAGCTAGTTCCCATTTTTGCTAATTCCTTTTCGTCAACAGAGGTTTATCTTTTCTTGACATCAACAAATTCCAAACGCCCTGGTGCTTAAGCAACGCTTCTACCCTGCCTGACCAAGTAGCATAATTCTTCCCATCTAAAAGCTGTAAATTTTGGATACTAGACATGTTTAAAGCTGCTTCTGCCATCATTAAAGTTCAGCTAGTACACACCTAGGCTACGTGTAAACCCTTTAAATTACTCCGGCGGGATTACTTTCATTCTTCTTAGTTTAAAAAAACTTTGACACGCCATTCTATACTGTTTGGCTGGACTTCGCAACCGCTGACAATATTTTGTACTTGCCTTTTAGGTCCTGCTGCCTGTCCTTTGAAGCTGTCGTGTTTTCTGCCATTTTGGAACATCTTTCCCAATCTTGTCATGGCTCCAGTCTTGACTTGACGGTGAATACCACTTCATACGAGTATTATTTCCGAAGAAATACTGATGAATAGCGCCCGATTATTTTTCGTATTAGGTTTGGGAAGTGAATTAATATTTTTACGTTCTGCCTAAAAATTCACACGCTCCTGTTACCACTTGTTAGAGGTGAGTATTTTAAGTACGACTGGATTCTTTCAAAGACTTTAAACTTTGTAACTCTAAATAAGAGTTTAATAGGCATGACAGAAAACTATACATAACAGTTATAATTTAAACTTTACATAATAGGAAAGTTGGACAGTTAGCAGCTCAGGGCTGCTCACGTAGGAGGCTGAGTTGGAAGTCCGTCTTCCTCAAAACGTTCGTGACGTCGCCTTCCAACTGGTTTATTTACTTCCGGATTCCTGGCCTGGAACTTTCTCGGAGTTTCTTCTCCAGGAAACCGGTACTGCCCATGTGTGACATTTCAATGTTGACTCAGGAACTAGGGATCGGTGTGCAAGGTCAATAGCTCCTGAAGTCACAAACATGATTAATTCAAACAAATCATGGCGCTGTTCATTTCTGAACAAGCTGACAAGTTTTAACCGGCAAAGGCAAAACACGAAGCTTTCCAATACCGCAATGTCGTTTAGTCCACGTGAAACCCTCTTGCAACGAAAAGTACACACACTTCAACGCCAAGTTTTATTGTGTGCGCGGCGCATCTTGAGTCCTGTAGTAGTTGTTGGTCGGCTAAGTCTTCCTGGAGGGGCGGTTCTAACCGACGGCCGCCACTTTTTATAACCATCTTGGATATCAACAAGGCACTCTACCAAAAACGTACAATCGGTTATCTGTGTTCGTTCTGCGGCGAACTCAAGATAGGTCGTAGACACTATAGTACATGAAGATTAAATTAGCGCCCCGCACGCTTGAACATAAATATAAAACGACTTTGTTTCGTAGTGCTCAATTACCGAGCCATTTATTTAAACTCTCTCCTCCGAACTAGTTATGCTAAGACCACCCAAGTAGCGGACCAAACGCTAGCTAACTTACTGGGTTCATTGTAAAAATGTTTGGGTTGCAAAGATTTATTATTTATTTATACTGGAAAAATATGTATATAATTACAATAAAACGACTGAAAATAAAATTTCAAACTTCGAAGTCAGTATAGTTAAGTTTTCCATATTTCGTTTATTCTGCCGGTTCGTCTTTTCCTCCACCGCCTTTCGTGTAGCAGTTGTATTTTTCACATTCAGTTCTGCAGCACTTTCCAGTTTTCTGACAAGGTTGGTTGGGTCGGCACGTGTTTTGATTGCATTTCTGTCCATTCCAATTATTTGGGCACTTAGCTTCACCGGTCTGTCTCATGGTAACATGGTGTACATCGGAGAAACAGTTCTTCCCTTTGCATGAAGTGGGGCAACACTTGAATTGTGGGCCTGCAACATAGAAGTTCAATGAAGTACTAAACCCTGCAGAAAATGAATTGCACAAAAGCTGCAAAAAAAGTGTCGTCAATTTCCCACCCCCAAAAGAGATCGTACTGCAAAAAAGAAATAATTTTTCCGAAAACGTGGGACCTATCTATCCGCTGAAATTTTTTTGAAAAACACTACAAAAATAAATTTCTTCTTCATTCGGTTTAGCCATGATGCTACTGAAACAAAGTTCTAAGTCCTAATTTTTGAATGAAATTGGCTGCATTGCTCTTTTGCCTAATGCATGGGGAAAAAATACGGCAACGTCCAGAGGTGAAGTAGCAAGGTCGGGTATTCCCGACTGCCCACGCGGTTTCACAGCGGTTGAGTATTGCAAGAGGCAAATTTGCGGCAGGATCAGGACAAAGGCAGAAATAGAAGACACACAGGCCAAGCTTCTGTTCCCTGCCACTATGTGGTGTCTCAAAATCAACTCACTTAACTCTGTAACCTTGACCTCATTTCAGATAGTTTGAGCAGTTTTGCTGTTATAGTAAGGTGGCTGGAGCCAAAATTGATCAAATTGTTCACTTGCTGCGAAAAGCATGACGTTTGGTATGGATGCACATGAAGGGTAACTGAAAAAAAATAGCATTGATAGCAGCTTTTAAAATGGCCAGGGAGGGGGGGGAGGATGGGAGTTTTTTCCCCCAAAAACTACTTTTTTGGGTCTGTAACTCCTTAACTGACGACAAATCAAAAGCGTAATGTGAAGCAAAAACGCTCAGCAAACTCTTCTGGACAGGAAAGATTATAAACATCTTTTATGTAAAAGCAACCCTTGAATCCAAAATCATATTTAGAGTGTATCACCCTTAATTCGTGAGAACACGCCTTTTTTCAATTGGTTGTTATATGACTTTCATGTTTAAAGTGCTCTTGCAAGCCCACTAATAGCCCAAATTGGGCAAGCTTAGAATTTTCTGAAAGGTAGGGGATCTGTGCTTTCCATCAATTGTAACCGAAATTATTTAACTTACATAGGGACTGTTCTACGCCCATTTAAAGGTGAAGAAGTAACGGCATGGGAGCGAAGTGTATGGTGATTTTTTAATTCAAAGTGAGTAGCGAGCCCTCTAACAGCCCGAAATGAACTTGCTTGGAATTTTCTGAAAGGTGGGGATGTATTATTTCCTTCAATCCTAACTGATATTGTAAAACTTAGATACGAACCGGCCTATGCCTATTTAAAGTGAAGAGGTAATAGCATAGTGGTGAAAGCGTATGATTTTCGAATTCAAAATTTTCTTGCGAGCCATCTATATTGCCCGAAATGAACACGTTTAGGATTTTCCGAAAAGCGAGTATAAATTCTTTCCGTCAATGCTAACTGAAATTGTTTTTCCTACACACAAATATAAGCATTACAATGGCACTTTAAAATTGAAACTAGCCACTACACCAATTACAGCTAAACCTTTAAACGGGCGTAGGACGATCACTATCTAAGTCAAAAAATTTCGGTTAAGATTGATTTGACGAATAGATCCCACCTTTCAGTAAATCTTAAGCATACCTATTTCGGGCTATTATAGTGATTTTCGTGTTCAAAGTGCTCTTGCAAATCCTCTAACATCCAACTGAGAAAAAAAGCACTCGTGCGAATTAGGGCGACGTACTTTTAAATGCGAATTTGGGGTTCAAGGGTTGCTTTTACATAAAAATATATATATCACCTCTCCAGTCCATACTTGTGTGCTGAAGGTTTTTGTTCCACATTACGCTTCAGATTTGTTGACGGATAACGAGTTATAGTCGAAAAACCAGGGAT
>JAHWFP010101927.1:0-15621 GCA_023313725.1 Lithobius niger | reverse complement strand
TCTGAGTTTCAAACCGCAAACGACGTTGTGGGTGTAATCCAATCAAAACTGAGCGAAGCATTTGCTGCCACCTACGTCTCTTTACGACGTCTTTAGCCTGAGTAATGCAGAGGAAAATCCTAATGTTTGACTGGCAGCCATTTTGGATGGGCTCATCGTATGGAGGATGTTATTGTGACACTTTATTCGCCTAATGAAGACCTTTCAAATAAGGTATTCTTCTACCCCCATTCCATTGGAAATTTCTCAGTTTGACAGGCGAAATTCCGTTTGTACACAAAGGTAGATCCTTTAACCAAACCTACATTAGCAGAGTTTCACTATCTTCGTTCAACCCATTCAAAACTTGTAGGGCTGGACTGCGAATTTTGGGACACCTTGTATAAAAGACAATATTAAACGTAGTTACACATATTAACTTGGATTAGCATTCAGTAAATTTTGTTATTTATTGTACTACTTACTCAATAATAGTTTCTCATTTACAATTGAGGGATGCTGGCCGCGGAATATTCTTTAAACTGCTGTGCGCGAGTTCGTTTACATTTTTTTCCGATCTAATGGTTTACCAACAATAAGTAATAGTTACAGTACCCCTGACGAACTATATGGGATTTATCACCCGATGGGCGATATCCCGAACATGGCCAATCCGCGAGAACTACGTCAAGATGACGTCCGAGGCAAAGCCGAGGCAAAGCCGAGGTCCGAGGCAAAGCCCCAGTCCATTACAGAATTACAGTTTTCAAGTGCAGTACTTGAAAATTTTAACTGCAGTTCTATGAGAGAACTGCAGTTTCTGTGACAAAGTGCAATTTTCAACTGTAGGTCCACTACACAACTGTTGTTTGTGTGGAAAATCAACTGAAGTTCTTGCAGACTGGATGGAACTGGTCATCAAGTGCAGTGCTTAAGAATTTTAACTGTAGTTCTATGTCAGAACCAGTGACGAAGTGCAATTTTCAACTGCAGTTTCTGTGATCAACTGTAGTTTCTAACTGCTGTTCTTACAGACTGGGGCTACAGCTTCATTACAGAACTGCAGTTTTTGTGTAAACTGCAGTTTTTAGCTACAAGTTTATGAATTTTATGAACTGAGCCGAAGTAAAAACAGCAAAGTAACACAAATTAACTTTCCTGTAAGTTAACTTTCCTGTGCAGCGTTGCTGTACCGTTTAGTCCACAGGAAACCTCACTGCTCAAATGTTTTTACCATATTTTACTTTTGCACACAATAGGTCAGCTAATGATTGGTGCATTGTACTTGACTAAATGACATCGCTGGAAAATGTTAAAAACTAATCGCCTAGTGTGCTTAGCACAACATGTACAAGTAATACAGGGTTCGTACGAGTCTTGAAACCCTGGATGGAATTCTATTCTAGTCCTTGAAAATCTTGAAAACTGATAATATGTATCATCAGTGGGACGATGAACGGAAAGTAAACGACTTGGCTGAAGAACACTGAAACATTTGGCCCAGAAAGTAGTCGACTGTATAACCTAACACTAACATACTGCTTCCTTTGTTTCGGCACTCAAAGTTTTGAAAGTTGGGCTATGGTTTTAATTGTATTTACTTGTATAATGGTTGGATACAGCAGTGAGGTTTCACGTGGACTGAGCAGTACAGCAACACTACATTATCTGAAACCTTACAGGAAATTTAATTTGTGTTCCATTGCTGTTTTGACTTCGGCTCAGTTTAACCTTACCTTAATTAACAAACTATTGGTTTTGATTTCTAATTCGAGGCACTTTGACATACTAAGTTGGTCGTCGGCACTCTTTGCAAACGCACTGAGTGTCGCTTGCTCATTCAGTACAAGTCTTACGTTGTGAGTACATTTTAGTCTTCTGTACAGCCGTACTGGCTGCAAAGCCTTTCAACGACTTTCTGTCTGTCCATCCGTCGGTTTTTTTCAACTTTGGAATGGTACCAGATAGAGACGACCACTATTGACAACATTAGTTTCATTATCAAACGTTAGTTAAAAAACATGGCAAATTAAAACATCGTTACTTCCTTATAGTTAATATGTTTCTTTGACGTAACTAAATGAAATAATAACATTTGATCGTCGAATTGAAATCCTAAATATAACACTCAGCCCGAAATACAAAAGGATTTTAGTTTCGTTTAAAATAATCTTGTTGCTTGTTGTATGAATGCCTATCTCCGAAGCAAATTATCCATTAGGCCTATCTGATACTTAAAGGGATATACCTCCAAGCGCTAATTTTCTCGATCCTCCACATAAAGTACGGCCACAAAGGTCTATTTACTTACCGTTAGTCGAAACCTTGGTAAAAATCCGTTTTAAAATGTGGCGTCTTGGAGATTTTCTGTTTAATATTGGGGATCTTTTTTTACGTTCCAGAACATGTATGATGCTTTGCGCGCCTACAGTGACCTTGAAGGTTTATCTGTTTGTGCACAGTACTAATTTTAATCTTTTACTACTATGAGATCAAAAATCTAAAAGACCAATGCAGTAAAAATTAAAAATTAATTATTCCAATAGATCGCCGAAGCAAAAATATAAGACACTAGTCTAGAAAATCATAAATTTTGATTTTAAAATACAAGAGTCATTCCGGTTTTTGACGATACAATTAATGCGTTCACGCTGGCTTGTTTATTAGGCGCAATGCCAACTGAGATAGTAGCTTCGTTTTTCGCTGCGAAGAACGAAGCTACTGTCTCAGTTGACCTTGACTATGGTAAATGCACGGATGCGATCGGCGCGTAGCTGTTATGAGGCAGGCAGAAAGTTATAAAGCAGGCGGTTATGTTGCTTTAAAAATAACAAAACTGCATTTATTAAAATTAGGCCTAAAATCACTTTACATTGGCAACGTGAAGTTATTACGAGTAGCTGCTAGCTGAATAAACAGAATATTAGAACGTCTATCTACTGCGTCTTCCCCGTCTTTTCCCTACTACCACTGATCTATATAGGCTACGTTGCGCATTTTGTTGTAATACTAGATGTCTATGTTTTAAAATTGTGTAGGCACAATCCAATTCTCCGTTTTCTGCTACTTCCAAAATTAAAACTTCAGGTAAAAATGAGGCCTAAAGGCTGACAACTATAGGACGATATGTGGTAAACTGCGTTTCCCGAACAAGGAGATTCACGACTGAAAGCGCAGCCAGCATCGATAAGTCTGCTTTGAAATTATGGGATGGCAGCCGTCACAGTGATTTTCATGGGGTACACTATTGGATAAAAACAAGTCTGACGAGTAGGATAAAACACGCATGGCTACAGTGAAACTGTAAAACTCTTTGCAAAATTTATCCTGGCACAGGCAAAATTTTGAACTAAGTTTCCAATAGCTGTTCGATTTTAAAAATTGATATTTGCAACATTTTTAAGATATACAGCGTTTTCACATTTGTAGCAACCTGCTAGACACATGCGTTACCTTCATCGGACAATTACGACAGAAATGATGAATTATGGGCTGTGTATCCCAGGACAATATATGGTAGTCTGCAATATGGTATAGTCCTACAATTTATTTATTTTATTTACAAAATTATTGTAACCCCCTGTAAACGCATGACAACAATTTCAGATTAAAATAATTTCACGAATCTCATTCAGGTGAGAGCAGAGGCAAGAACGGAATACAACTAGGCGCCGCCATATTTTTATATGGCGGCACCTATGGTTGTACCTGGTTGTACCCAGTTCTCGCACTCGTCTCTGCCTTCCCCTGAATGAGATTCGTGAAATTGTTGTTTTAATCTGAAATTTTTGTCACGCTCTTCATAAGGGGGGGGGTTAACAATATTTTTTTTTAAATAAAATAAAATGAATATATTGTAGGATTGGCTTTCGGCTAATCTCATCAGATATATCATTCGGACGAGAACCGGAAGTTGGCTGGCGCCATGTTGGCGTTATTGACGTCGGCCAAGCGTTGGAAGGAAGGCACAGAGTGCAAAGGTTTGGAATGCATTGTTTCTATTACAGTTGCGACCCCCTGCTGACAATTAAGCCAAAAATGTAAAATAGGCCTAAGTTAACTTATATTTAACCGGCAATTGTGATGGTTACTGCTTTTAGATTATATAATAGAGATCGTTTTTGTAGTGCGTGATAGAGGTGTGCGCCTCAACATTTGGAAGTGGCAGAACTGTACAAAACACCGATTGCGACTATGTAGTCTCTTTAGCCGCTTGTTTCTACAGCTCTCCTTCAGCGACTTTGGCTTTTATTCGCATTATTACAGGCTGGCAAGCCTAATGGGCAACGAATATTTTAGCTTTAAAACGGCAGGGTGTCGTCAAACCATTATCTAAACTAATTGGTAATAAGAATAATGCTTCCTCTTCACGTTTCCTCTTCATTGTTGATTCACAGCATTGATTGCATTTTTGTGTGGCTTCTGTCTAATAGGCGTTTGCAAATTGGCATTATTGCCTAATAACAATGTTTACAACAATGTAAAACAATAAAACTGATCGTTCAGGACCCCTTAACTCCGAAATGGCTCGACTAATTGAAAACTGTTTCTATAACGGAAACATCTCCGGAATCAACTCCTTCAAATAAGCTAAGAACCAGCTTTCTAGGACAAATTGTTTAGTCTGAAGAGACCTTTGTATGAACGTGTCTAAATAACAAGCCGAAGTCCAAACAAAAAATGAAGCTTACGATTCCAATCGGTACACGTTGGCACACGTGTTCATTAAGTCCAACAAAGCTTATATATTAAATTTGATTGAAAATATTAAGGCAGCGGAGAAATTAAACATAGAAATTTCAGCTTTAACATGGGAGACCGAAGTCAAACCTAGCCTTTACTATATAATAAACAACCGTGATGCTGCTTTGAATTGTGGAAGCCTATTCTCCAATAAAAATAACTTAAATTTGGTCAAACCTGAGTAAAATTTGTCTAATTTTTTTTTCTTTTTGATTTTTTTTTTTTACCTCCGACTGAAGAGGACGTATCCTGACGACACCCCGTAAGAAAAGATCCAAAATGTTGGCTTATGACATCTCCACCCTCTTTTCATACACTAGCTACCTATGGGGGTTAATTAGGATTCACAGTAACACTTACGTGATAAAAATGATCTTGTTTCGCCGTTACACCAAGGGCTTAAAAACTGTAATACTAAAGTCACATATTTCAGCGTAACAAGCTCTTTCGTCATTAAATTCAATGACGCACGCTGTTAATTTCCTGCGTGGAACTTTATCCCGGAAATTATATTTTTAACAACTAACGTTCAGAAAATTTATTGTCAGTTACGATCCTGTGCAAACGTAACATCCGGTCACGTCGGGCAGTTGTTCACAGATATTTTTTTCTACTAATATAGAACTTTAAGCGATAATTAGGCCTGGATTCCCACCAAAGAAATAGTGCCTTTTTTTCCCTTACAAACGAACGCCCGTCGTAACATCCAGGGACAGCAATAAAGACCAGTGTGCAGCAATCTATACCACAAATTTCGACCTGGGGTCATCAGATTACTAGTGGACTGCTTTAACCACTATGCACGCCACTGACCAGATTAATGAAAACTGGTCTTACATAAGATTAAGTCAGTCCCAAATACTTGATTGATGAGTTTCAGCACTTTTAGCGGATATAAAGAAGTAAAAGCCAGTATCGTGCACAATTTAAAAGACACTACGTTTAGGGAGGTCAACCTCCCGTCTTCAGGCGAACTCTAAAACTTGTTAAAATGCATGGCAGTATCTGCCGAGTCACTAAATCTGAGTCACTAAATCCGTAAAAACAAACCAGTTCAGGCAAGGTCCAGGCCCAAAACTTTAAAATAAAATAAAAGTTTTTGACATACCAACTGATGCTACATGTTGCTTGATGGGCGTCCATCTGGCAACATGTAGTATCAATTCGTATGTCAAATATTTTTTTTTATTTTTAAAGTGTTAAGCCTGGACCATGCCTGAATTGGTTTGCTTTTATGGATTTGGTGACTGGGAAGATACTGCCAATAATTTTTAAAAGTTTTAGTGCTTTATTTTAACCTGAAGACGGGAGGTTGACCTCCCTAAACGTAGTGTCTTTTAAATTGTGTACGATACTGGCTTTTGCTCCATAGTCCCAAGCACTGACGCCAGCGAGAGCCACAATACTACCAACCTTGGAGGAAAAACAAATAATATGGATCTGGCATGACGTCATCGCAGCATACTAAGGTAGATCGCCCAGCCGCCATGTTAGTTTGCACAACCCATCTGCGTTCTGACCACAACAGCACGCACCAAAACTCAATGTCTGCGTGATTTATTAAATTAAAGTATTCAAGAACTTCAGACGAATAGGCTTGCCAACTCATAAGCGTTAGGTTCATTTTATGTAAACGGCTAACATTAAAACAATGTAACACTGAAACGTCTCGGAGGAAAGAGAATGAAAAATTCCTTTCTCTTTCTTCTAAGAGAAACGTAGGCAAATTTAAAAGTAACGAATAAATTCTGCCGCTTGGGGCGTAGCGATGCGTTAATAACTAAGTGAGGCGGAGGAGGGGGAGAAGGAACAAGGTAATAAAAAAAATCCGACTATGGCACAAGATTTACCGACTTTTTCTGTAAACTTCTAGAGTTTGGCCTAATGTTTGCCCCGTTCGAAGTTGGATGCAGTTTCAGTGGCACTGCCCGTAAATCAAGGCAACAGAAGAAAACTTTAAGAAATAAAAGAATCGAGGAAGAAATTCGAAAGAAAAATAATAGTAAAGTAAAATCAGTTTGTCAGTTTGTTGTTGTATGAGGACGATTTTCACTGGGGAACTACTTTCAGAAAGCTAGAGCAAAGCAAATTGGCCAATCATAGATCATTAAAGGAAAATTCGTAAATCCAAACATTTCTCCAAAATGACGTAATTCAAGTCATAAAGTTTTGTTCATCTACCGTTTTAAAGTCTTTTACTATTTTAAACATTAAGTGCAACTAGAAGATATTGTACTGGATTCCTGGAACTATTTTACATGTGTCCCATGCTAAATTCATCTGGCATGCTTAATCGTTAGAATTGCCATAAATACAAGTTCGTTGTCAACAGCCGATTGATATAAAAACTCTGTGTACTTCGTACGAGTCTTTATCCCAGTTGGCCTTGTGAATGATTCCATTTTAATAAAATAACTCCGACCCATTTAGCACAATAAGATTTCAGTGTGCTGCGTTTATACACCAGAAATAAAATCCTTTTAAATCCACTAAAATACCCTCACCCACTCCCACAAACAAAAACATTCGATTCCAAGTAAAACGCTCAATTCCAGTCTGCAGTTCTTTTACCTTATCTTTCTCCCAGGCTTTTTATCCCCCCCCCCCCCCCCCCCACCGATATTTGTTCAACATTAATCGCAGTAATGGTCACAATACCCTTTTTCATTTCCGGTACGACACTAATAACTTATTTTACTTGTTTTTCGCCATGTGTTGTTGTTTTTTTCTTTTGTTTATCCTCGTCGCAAAACTCAAAGTAATGCAGCTGTGGATTATTATGAAACAACAATAGTTCGGCACTTTACAAAAACTTTGCTCTCCTCCCCGCATTTCTTTTTTTTTACTTAAAGCCATATTAGTATAAAGAACAAAAAAAAGGCATGATTTAACACTAGGCTAATTTTTAATGCCGACATCTTTGTGAATTTTTCGCCTGAAAAAAAGGGAAGGTAAAATTGCGACTTTTTTAAAAACATCTTTTCTTTAAACAATATTTGTTGTCAATTATATCTGAAATCGTAACCTAAAAATAAAAAAAAAACTCTTTATACTTAAATTACGATTGGGGAATTGCTCTACTACGTACTCTCTTGCATTCTACGAGATAGGAGAGCTTACCATGCTTTTGTCAAACAATTTAGGAATTTTTTTAATAAACTTCCAAGAGCCATACGTTTCATTGGAAATATTAATGAGGAAATACAAATAAACTGACGCATAACAACTTGGAAGAAGAGACCATTTTCATGTCACAGTTGGCATTGATATTCAAGATTTCTCTTTTCTCCTACTATGCAAGTCCAACTACATGAATGAGTTTACCGATGAAAAGTAACTCCAGCTGTCTTTTCACTATTATTATGGTTTGTGCAGCAGTAAGCTGCAACCAATCATTGTTCAAAGTATGTCCTTTTGCTCTTAGGGCCTTAGTGCTACGGGCAGATGACCAGGAGTGGTTAACGATCGTTAAACCCTTTGAAACACTTTTTTTTTTCTGTTCTTATTGTTTCGATTTTTTTTCGGTAAATAGGCACGAGCAACAAGTAAATTGCTCGCATTTTATGCAAACCAACATGGCGGCAACAGAGGTGCGCAACGAAAGCGACATCGCGTGGCTGTCTTCAATGGTGTGACGTAATGTCATCTCCATATTAGTTATCTTTCATCCACGCTACCAAGCATGACAATACTCTGACGTTGCTGTGGTCGTCATTTAGCTTCTTGAGTAAACATGAAGTCTAAAAAAAAATTAATAAAAATTGTTTGACTGATGACTCCTAAGTAATTCACACGTTATAATTATGTAACCATAGAAGATAAGAGAAATGAAGCTACAGTTTGTTTATTTATTCAATAAAAGATACATTAGTTCTCTGATCTCATTTTGAACTTAGTTGCTCTCTGTATAGAATGTTTGACATCTAATTCAACTCCGTCATGATTGTTGCTGACTGGCAGTTGACAATATTTAGTCACTGTCGAACATTAGGACAGTTTTCAGGATCGACACAGACAATGCATCTTTCTGCAGTTGCGTCCCAGTATGTTGGTCCCTCACAACAATTGCTGCAATCTTGTCTTTTTTCACGCCCTGTTACGAAGCCATTCGCAGAATACATTGCCAGAACAGCTACTGTTAGGAGTACCAAAATGAAGCAACTGAACCTGGCCATCTTTCTGAAATAAAAATCAAATTTTTTTTTTCAAATAATTATATAAAGACCTTCCAAACGAGCTAAACATCAATTTTTATCGATAATCCATTTGAATTAAAGTTATAAGGCTTTGTTCATCTACATTTTTAAGGTCTTTTACTATAAATAAATTTTAAACATAAAGTGCAGCTAGAAGATAGTCTCCTGGATTCTTGGAACTATTTTACATGTATCCCATGCTAAATTAATCTGACATGCTTAGTCGTTAGATTTACCATAAGTACAAAGAGAGTTCGTTGTGAACAAGCCGACTAATCCAAAAACTGAGTACTTCGCACGAGTTTTTATCCCAGTCGGCCTTGTGAATGATTCCATTTTAATAAAATAACTCCAACCGATTTAGCACGTTGAGATTTCAGTGTGCTGCGTTTATAAACCAGAAACAAAGTCCATTTAAAACCACTAAAACACCCAAAACAACTTTTTGTTTAAAGGGGGATTGCCACCCCAAAACAGGCTGCAGCATCTATAGTCAATTGCCGCTATCTAGTTCTGTTTTTGCCCTTACTATCAACAGGCGAAGGAACACACAAATAAATTTCTTTTTACACAACAAATAGCCACGTGTCTCCTTGATTATTGAGTGTAAAGCTTGGTGTGCCCACGTGCACCAGAAGGCAAGCGGTAAAGTTAAGCCTAACGACATCTCGGGCGCTATTTTCTATACATCGACCTGTTTGAAACGCAGATTTTGAACCGCTAGATGTGCGCCATATAGTGACAGTGATCTTGTTAACATTGACCGCTTGCTCACCGGTGCACGTGGACACACCAACTTTACATTGAATGAGGCAAGTGGCTAGTACGTTGTGTAAAAAGAAATTAGGCACCTTTAGTAAGTTTCTTGGAGCCTTAAGCCATCTGAAGCAAATTAATGTTCGTACGCATGAACCAGCTCAATTTCAACATCACCGAATTAAAATACAGGCTAACTTGAGAGCTAGTCTCCGTTTTTGCTAGAAATTGTATCCCCACGCAGGGGTCGGTTCTGGCTTCGCTGCAGTGTTGTCCTTAACTCATGTTGGGCCAGTTTGATGTATTAGTCTGTTGAATTCTTCTCTCTTTCTTTTTTTTTATTATTTATTATCCCCTCACGAACAAAATCCTACTAACTGTGTGAAATTACGGTAAACTGCTTGTTATGAAAAGGAAATTAGATTATAAAACGTTACCCGACCGAAAATTCTTACGACCTACAACTAAACACTTTATTCCCAAAAGGAAAAAAAAAATGACAGGTAATGTTCTCTCTTTTTAATGTGTAGTGGTTTGTTTAAAATGGAAGCATACTGGGTTGTGTACTGTGCACATTCATTACTGTTTGCTTCTGTTTGCGGATGAGGGGTTTGCCTTTACTTTGCTACTTGTAGTACTGACGAGGGATCCTATACAGTTGCCATCTTGAATCTGATGGGCATTGGCAACGGATAAAACTGCGCATCGCAACTGCGCAGGGACTATATCGCGCCTGTGGTAGGACACGTCTAGCACAGGTGTGACTGACTCTCAAGTTAGCATGTCTTTTTATTAATTTATTTTTGATGGCGAAAGAAGTCCAGTATTAGGGCATAGGAAACTCCGATCACGGAGGGAACCGAGATAATGTCCAGAGCAGGCAAGATTAGATCCCATAGCCACTGAAGGAGGTGGCAGTGTCTCACAGACTATCACAGACCGGCAGTTAAACGAGACGGAAAGCTAAGGGGCTCGAAATTGGTTAACTTAATACGGATGCAAACCTATTTACGTTGCCTTTTGGACTTATATGTCAGACTGCCCGAGCGGGGATTCGAACCCACGACCTTTCAGTCAGTCTGGCTCAGCGGTAGGGCCTCGGTCTTTGATTTCAAAGGTCGTGGGTTCGATTCCCCGCTCAGGCAGTCTGACATAAAGTTCAAAAGTCAACGTAAATAGGTTTGCATTGCCAGGGTTCCCTTTCCAGTCATCGACCCGATCAACTCCTCAGGCATCAAGACTCAACCTCTGTCACATCCCACCCATAATGCATGCTCGGTTTTGAGACGCAACCTCATAGTGCCTTTAACTTACAGCTAACACATTTGAAAAGTCACACTTGATATTTGACCTGTGCATAATTGCTTACTAATGCCTAATAACTAAGTAAACAGTGGTTATATTCCTATGATTTTTTTAATATTATTTTATTGCATTTAAACTTAAAAAAAATGCTGAACAAAATACAGCGAATGTTCTCAGTGAATTAACCTGAGAACCTAAGAATTATTTTCTTCTGAGGAGGAGGGGGGGGATTCAAATAAAACATTGAATTCGAATGAGGTACGAGAATTAAGGAAGAATTTGAGTGTTGCAATGGTCTCACTGTGGAGTGCTTTAATAGAATCACGTCATATTTTGATTCTGGTGTGCCCTTTAAAGATGGGGGGGGGGGGTGTTTTTTATTTTTTTTTTTTTTAATAAGTATTTAATGAATGGTAGCGTGAAGCAAACAAAATTCATATTTGCTGACTTACACGAAAAGCAAAATCAAAAATTAAAAAGATAAAACCGCATATACATTTAAGCTTAAAGTATTCTAGTGAAGATCTAAAGTGGCTATTATGCGAATATTTATATATAAATTATTACAAACAATGTGAGATTCCGAAGTGAATTACAGAGTGACTACGTTGAAGATAGAAAGGTACATTAAAGAATTATGATTTGGTTGTCTCGTGATGTGCTAATGGAGGAATAACATAATATAGAACAATCAAGAATTCTATATCTAAGCACTGTTCCTCAGCCGCGTCTGGGGAATTTTGGCGCACGTTACCCCGCTACTTGGCTTGGGTACAATCTATCCAAGTCCAGGGCTTAACGATTACGGTTTTGGGCAAGCGGGTCACGGGTCTTATCTATCTGTGACGTGACTCACCTGCTGAGTGCGTCACGCAAGGAGCACCTGATTCCCACTAGTCGTCCTAGTTGCTGCGATGTGTTGTGCGCCTATCTACATGGAGCACTGCGCATAAACCCGAGCGGCTACAACCTAAAGCCTCTCAAATCATTCAATATCATTCAATCAAATCATGGTTCGGTTGTGGTCGGAGCATTGCTTCGTTCGTGCTCGTGTTAGGTTGCCGAAGTTGCCTTCAATTTGGGGCCCAATATGCCCTCAAAATAAAAAAAAATATTTGTGATCTTATCTGTCATTATTGCATTTCATTTCACAGGCAGTTGGTATCACCATTGGCGCCCACCCTTGCACTGCTTGCAGCTAGGTTTAGCCTTTCTACAAAGACCGGTCCGCGTCGACTGGATCACAAAGCCGTCCTGCAAAAAGTAATTTTTCTTATTTATTATTAATATAAAAATTAAGTTAATTAAAAATGGAGCTTGAAGAGGAATTCAAGCAGTATGTAAACTGTAAATAATTCGGATTAGCCGAATATAATACCGACTAAAATTGGTCGCAAATTTTTTCATCTTTCCAAAAATTCGCCGGGTTATTCAACAAGCCACCGAATACTACAAAAGAATGGCTCAGAGGTATATTTCTGGCCGAGGCTTATGACTGAGCAAAGTCAGGTCTTGATGTTTGAAGTCGCATATGAGTCATCATCATCATCAGTCAAGCATCGACAATCGAGTGCATCAATTTCACACGGCAGGATGTTCAGCGTGTCTTACCAATTCCAAGCTATACATCAGGACTAACGTGTGTCAATCGAGCCTTCGTGCCAAAAATAATAAAACATTCACTGCGTTTTCACATTATTCATCGAACCTGCAACTGTCCCCCACCGACAGCTACTCTTGAATGGTGCGGTAAACAATAATGTTTTCCACGCACCTACAGTCAGAAGCCACTATGCACTGATAGTACACATCCTTACGCACCAGCGCAGCCTGTACACGACTTGTGTATTGTAGGACACAGTTTGTGTACTTTTTGACTTCAAAGGACACATTTGTGTATTAACAGACCAGTTACAGGCTGAGCTGCTAAGTAGGCGTGTGTATTATGAGAGCACATTGCCTTCCTATACAAATGTTTCAAAATGAGTTGATTTAGTTAACAATAAGATTTAGACTGGATGTCTTTGATCGTCTCCCACGAAAAGGTGCTGCTTTTCGGGCAAAAGTATCCATAAGGTGCCGCCCGAATTTCGGTCCAAAGTTAAAGTCTTCGAATGTCACTAATTCAAGGAGAAAAGTCACCCGAAGTTCGAGGCATCGGACAAAAGTCTAACTGTAAAATCGTCCAATGGCCTAATTGTCTAATATCTGCCTAAATAAAAAATATGGAAAATCACCGAAAGGGAATATCGTTTAATGGATAAACGTCTAACTGGATAATAATAGAGGGTGTCTCAAAAGTAATAAATAATATTATTTAATAATAATAATAATAATAATAATAATAATATTTGCCGCAGGAGCAAGGATCCGAGGATCACTAACAGACAGCCTTGAATAAGCACCACGGGAAAGTTGAGCTACAAGCAAAAAGAAAAGATCTAAAAAACGAGATTACCAATAAAATTCGGGACGTTTCAAGAAGGATTTCAAGCAATGCTTTGACACGATTGACCGAAAATGTTTTGGACTGCGAGCAGTAACTGCAGCTTCGGGAAGGGAGTTCCAGACAGAAACAACTCTCAAGGAAAAGAAGTTCCTTCTACAATCGCAGTGCGAAGCTTGTACGGCCAATTTAAAGGGGTGGCCACGTGTGTTGACACTTGGTGCTAAATCAAACAAAGGTAGATCAATATCCATGAAGCTCTTGACAATCTTAAAAGTGAGATAAAGATCCGCACAAAGTCTTCGCAGCTCAAGCGACTCAAGGTTTGTCACCAGAAGTCTTTCCGTGTATCTTTAAGTTCTTTAAACCGACGATGCCCTTTGTAAAACGCCGCTGGACATGCTCGATCTTGTCGATGTCCCCCAAGAGAGATGTCGACCATACCTGGCTTGCAGATTAAAGCAATGGACGAATGAACACTTTAAAAGCCCAAACTTTAAAGTTCATTTTACCAGACGTAAAACATCGATTTACAATGGCCAACCATCTGAAAGCCCCGGCAACAATCTGGTCACAGTATTTTGTATTCTTGAGGTCCACATTAAGGCAGACACCAAGATCGTTGACAGAATAAACGTCTGGAATTTGGCGATTACCCCCAAAAAACCTACGAGACGGGTTATTTTTTGCGACGTGGAAGGCCAGACATTTCGGTATAGCAAGTGGCAACAGCCAGTCCCTGCTCCAATCGAAGGTATATTTAAGATCGAACGTGGTAGAAGATGATGGTGTAAGGTCATTAATGGGGGCACCCACCTTTAGATCGTCAGCAAATTTGTATGACGCCCTCGTGGCACTGTAAATCGTTGACAAAAACAACGAGAAGGAGCGGGCCCAGTACTGAACCTTGAGAAACTCCGATTCGGATTAAAGAAGAGGTAGAGACCGAGCCGTTGATTGAAACACGCTGAGTCCTATCCCGAAGGAAGGACTCAAGCCATATTAAAAGCTTTCCACCAATGCCGACACTCTCCAATTTAAACAGTAATTTCGAATGTACGACAGATTCGAAAGCTTTCATGAAGTCTAAATAAACAACATCACTCGGCGCTCCGATGTCCAAGTTTGAAGACAAAGTGCCCAAGTTTGGTTAAAGGATCTACCTTTGTTTACAACCGGCTTTACGCCTGCCCCCCCCCCCCCCCTGCTCCAGGGACCCAACTTAGAAATGTCCAATGGAATGGGGGGTAAATGAATACCATATAAAAAAATCTTCAATAGGCGAGTAAAGTGCCACAATGATTGCATTGATACGATGAGCACATCCAAAATGGCGGCTATTCAAACATTAAGATTTTCCTTTGCATCCTATGTGTTACTCAGGCTAAAGACGTCGCAAAGAGACGTAGGTAGCAACAAAATGCTTCGCTCAATTTGATTGGATTACACCCACAACGTCGTTTGCAGTTTGAAACCCAAAGTCTGGGCCTCAGCCCTCCACCCCCGGCTCTCTTTTAATAACAATCTGACCGACCTTGCTTCGCTACTGGCAAAACGAAACATAAAACTCGGACGGTGAACAATTTCCATTGCGTTCATTAAACGTTCAATGGATTGAAAGGAATTACTAATGTTAATGTACATGCTCATGGACCTCACTTCCTAGAGATAGCTGGGGGGGGGGGGGCATCGAGGCCCATACTCTGGATTTCAAACTGCAGAAGACGTTGTGGGTGCAATCCAACCAAATTGAACGAAGGATTTTGCTGCCACCTACGTCCCTTTACGATGTTTGTAACCTGAGTAACACATAGGGATACAGAGGAAAATCGTAATGTTTGACCGGCGGTAATTTCGGATCGTATCGAAGCTCTCATTGCGGCAGGTTACTCGCCTAATGAAGACCTTTCAAATAAGCTATCCCTTTACCTCCCATTCCATCGACAATTTTTGAGTTGAGGCCTTGGCGAAATTCCGGTAGGCGAAATTCCGTTTGTACACACAGGTAGATTCTTCAACCAAACCTACATTGCCTGGGTTTCACTGTCTTCATTCAACCCCTAGTCAAAAGTTGTGAGAGGAGACTGGGACCTTTGGGACTACCACGTGTAGCTGAAACACGTCGGAGCGAGGGGTAATCGTCTAAGTGGAAAATTGCATAACTGGAAGAACGTATACAGCACAACATAAACGGAA
>JAHWFP010101926.1:3344-14095 GCA_023313725.1 Lithobius niger | reverse complement strand
AAAAAAAGGTAGAGATGAAGATAAGACGGGGTGACCTTCTGTACGTTCACAGTCCTATGAAACTTCTAAAACCCACTTAAACCAAATAGATTGGCGGTACAATGAGAAGCCGCCAAGATTCCAAAAAAGAGTCGGCCTTTGAAAGTAGTGATATCGTTCAACCAGGGAAAGGCCGCCAAGGTTAATCCCATTAGCCAAGTTAATCGCACCTAATAATACTTTGGACGTTAAATGGAACTTGACGATTGCTACCGTGAGTTTTCATTTAATTTTCGAACTATTAGTCGATGCGATGAACTAGGCCGCGATTTTCCGTGTCATGTTGCCCACTTTTCAAAACATTTCAGAAAGTTTCAGTACTGCACGGCACGGTATATGGTTATCCTTATTATTTACGTGTGAAATTTAATCGGTGCCGTGCCGCTTCACGAAACTCCTTCAAGCTCGCAAAACGTTATATATATATATATAAGAGGGGGATAAACGGGAAGGGGAGGGGGAGGAAAAGGAAAGAGGGGAAATGATCATGAGGTGTTCCTGGAATTTAGGCGAAAGGCCCCTAAAAAACTTGGCCAGCCTCGCGCTGATTTTAATTAGGTGTGCAATGAAACGATGCACGAGACGTAGCCGTGCTGGAGGTTGCCATGGTACGGTTCGGCCACAAGACGCTTTGAATTATTACGTGTGAAACCATTATAGCTGAAAGATATACTTCTAACGTAAATTGAGCCTTTCATTAACCCGACTTCTTCGTAACCTGTGTCTCTGTAGCAGCTAAAACTTTTACGACTCCCAAATAAGAAAAGGCTACATTGTTGTCTAATCTGTGTGCCACTCGTATATTTGTCTTCCGATTAAGACCGTTGTACCAGTAGGCAGCCTACCGAGCGTGGGTTTCTTCCACACAATTTCGGTATTGTCTGTCAGAGCGGAATCAAATGGCTAGGGGTGCTAACCCAAATAAAGCTGGCTGCGGAACGAAATTGCCTTCTCAAGGAACACGCAATCCCCATGGGGTTTTGGCATCCGGAACTGCCCGAGGCTCAGCAAGCCGAATTAATAGGTCTATGTCAGCAAGAATTGCGGAAGAGAAAACACGATAGAAAATTCGCTCGCACTGAAACAATACTTGGATGTTACAACGGACGTACGTGCTCGACGGTTGCCAAACTGAAACACGTCGATTTAGATCATGACTGACAGCAGTATCAATCGAGGCTGGATCAGTCTTTAATTTACTAGCCAACAAATTGAACGCCGCCATTTTGGGGAAAACGACATCCCTTTCATTGTCGACTTCGCTGTATTCCAGGGCTTACTCTGTAACTGGAGGTAACGAAAGGATTGCTTCCTTTGTAGGCCTATATATATAAGCTTAAACGCAAACTTGCCGAAAAGATGCAAGCACTTTCTTGCTTGTTTGAATTAGCAAATTTTAAGTCGTGAGATGTTTTGTGGTGATGGCAAAATGTTTATTAATAAACTTAAATACTTTGCCGTTTAGGTACAGTACACTAATTCTAAAGAAAACAAAAATACGTTTGAAATCAAGCTGCTCTCCCAACAGAGATCTCTATTGAGCAGCTTGATTTCAACTGATCAACTGCCATTAACAGGCCTAAATATGGGTGCCTAACATTCAGCAGAGTATAACCCCAAACAGGCAGCAGTTTCTGTTTTTTAGCTTGCCTAAACCAGTCCGGTTTCGTGTTTGTTAAATTACCCCGAGCAAGGTGCCGTTACTCTCATCCACAGAACATTCTCTACTGACGATCCCAAACAAGAGTAAAACTGTCTATTGATCTCTGTGGGTGAGAGCAGCTTTAGTGATCAACTTCCGTTAATAGACCTAAATGTAGGTGCCTAACATTCCCCTAATATAACCCCCAAACAAGCAGTCCGGTTTTGTGCTTGACAAAAATACGTGTTGGACATTGAAACACTGACTGTAAAAAAACATAAAATTAGCCAAGTGCTCTTATGAACCTGTTTTATAGGGCAAAAACCCAATTTATAGTGTCGGCGGTTCATCTTGCGTTCTCCCCCAGAATGAACACAAATAATCGATTGTATGTTTTTGATAGCAGAGTGCCTTGTTGATACCCAAAAAAGTTACAATAACAATGGCGGCCTTTGGTTAAAGCCGTTCCCTCCAGGAAGACGTAGCCAATCACAAAATACGTGCAGGACTCAAGATACACTGCTCATACAATACAGTATGTACCAAAATGCAAACATGTAGAAAAAATATATAATCAGGAAAAATTACAATTAAGTACACAAAAAAAAAAAAACAAAAAAAAAAAACAATAAGATGTGTAGTTCAGCACTTCTGGCAACAGATACGAGCATAAAGTTAATTTGTGCACTTAAGTCAATTTCTGAGGATTTTTCTCAGGTTTAATATTTTGTGGCGTGGCAGTTCAAGTTTTTTTACTGCTGAGTTACGTGAGTTTTCTTTCGGCCCGACCAAAAAAGCCGTGAATAATCACGGAGCACTGACCGTAAGGCCATATTCGCTGCGGAGTTCGCGTGTGTCTTGCAGTGAAAGGGGTAATCCGATCGAGTACCCAGACAATCATAATCTGAAAGTATTTTCAGAAATCACCCTGTGGTCGAAGTCTGCTGTTAGCCTCCTATTCTGTTCGATCACACATGCTGCGACCATACCGTTGGCGATTGAATTAAACAGGCCTGTTGGTAGGTATGCAGCTACGGACCACATGATTGTTACAGATTGGAGAAAGGAATACATACGCCTGATTAGGAAAACATTGGTCATTATAATCGAGAAACATTTTTAGATTGTATTTTTAATGTTTGCTACCCGGTTCGGGTGCTGCAGCAATTTACTTGTTTCTGAGCAAGTTTTCTGAAAAGCATTGTTGGGTAAATTGCACAATGTGAATTGCCAACAAATAAAGTAATTTAACCCGGTTTTTAGCCCGATTTTCAGCAGCTGTGGTGACGGTACGGCAGTTAGGGAACCCGATCTAAAAGGCTAGTGGCCCGAGCATGCATCCGCGTGTGTCACTAGCTTCCAACTCTGTAGGCGCGGGTAGCTACGTACAGCCTACCTCCTTATGATGACTTAACTCCCATAGGAGTGTGCGAGTAGCAAAATTGTAATCCGAGCCGAACTGAGGCGAGTTTGCAACAGGAGAGTCGAGTGTCAGTCGAGTTTGAGTATTTACTGAACATAATTTAGATGCAAGTTTGTTTTTAATTTGTTATAATTATAACAACTAAAATGCTGCTTTAACGGACTGTGTTGGTTCAGTGTGTACAAATGGTTTTACAGATTTAAGGATATAACTTGAAAACGGTTCGAGCTTTAATTTTATGGCTTTTAATTTACAGCACTGGAAAGCTCTCGTCGAGGCGATGAATCTGGTATATTGGAATGTCAAAATCGGTCAAAAATTGGCGAAGTAATCGCTTTTTCACCGATATTCGAGTTTTTCGAGTATGGATGCAAGCAACTAGCCGAGTTCGAGTACAAGTTGCATACTCGGCTGGGCCCGTTCTCGTGTATCGCACATCCCTAGGAAGCTTTTCTCGCTCGGTCGAGTAAGGGCGCGTTTACGCAGCGACTCGCCTTTGCATTCTCGCAGCTAGAACTCAATCGCGATGGCAAAGGTGACATTGCCATGGTAACAACGCTAAATGGATTAGCTAAATCCGACATCGTCTGAGTAAATACTTGCAGTCTTATAATCCGTGCCAATAATATATATATAACTCTTCATGACGAAACAATTTTCCCAATCGCTTCTGAACTCACGTTATTTGCTGTTTTCGTTGCGAGGCGGCAGACATAAAACCACCGCTATGTTGGAATTGGAGGTGATTTCTAGCTTCTAGCTGCGAGAATGCAAAAGCGAGTGGTTGCATAAACGTGCCCTAAGTGTCATCCGTAGAACTCAATTATGTTAGAGGAGTAATACCGTGAAAAGAATGAAAACCTTATCAACACGACAAGTATAGTCTAGACGTTTAAGGGTGCGTTTACGCAACGATACGCCTTTGCATTCTCGTGGCTAGAAGCTAGAAATCATATGAAATTTCAACATGGCGGCGGTTTTAGTGCTGCCGTCTCGCAACGAAAACAGTGGAAAATGTGAGTATAGAAGCGACTGGGAAATTGTTTCGTCAGGAGGAATTCGTTATCTTATTGCCACGGATTATAAGACTGGAAGCATTTACTCAAACCGTGTGGGATTTATCTACTCCAGGTAGCGTTGCTACCATGGCAACGACATCTTTGCCATCACGATTAAATTCTAACTTCGAGAATGCAAAGGCGAGAGATTGCTCAAATGCGCCCTAATAGTCTTACGCTTACTTCTTACCGTTACAGTAAGCATATTGTGCGCGCGGTGTATCTTGAGTCCTGCAAGTATTTTGTGAGCGGCTACGTCTTCCTGGATGGGGTGGCTTTAATCGATGGCCGCCATTGTTTTCGTAACCATCGTGGATATCAACAAGGCACTCTGCTACTGAAAACGTACAATCGATTATCTGTGTTCGTTCTGCGGAGAACTCAAGATAGGCCGCGGACACTATAATTACTATTTACATGGGACCAAAAACAGGAGAGATGTAGTATCGGCCATTTTCCGGTGTAGAAGCGAGGAAGGCTAGCAACACCTAGCAACACTGGAAACAAAAATTGCAACGTCTCATGTTCAGAAACACCATGATCTCTGAGCACTGGATGATTTGCAAAGATGTGCGTCTCAGTAACTATTGCATCCTAAGTCATGTCTCTGACAAATTATACGCCTAGTTTAATTTCATTAATTTTCACACTTCTGCGCTCCATGAGTTTGTCCAATGATTACTACTACTCAAATGGACTTAAAAGGACAGACACACTTTCTAGCATCCTGCTCGAAATAGCTTTTGCGACATTTATATAGGTTAGAGTGACGGTCGCAATCCCGTTTTTCGCTAGGGCAAAAATAGGAAAATGAATGCCTTTGCAACATTTACGCACGCGTGGCCTGATGTTGTAAAACTGAGCCATACAGGAAAGCCACCCGGGAGGAATGTACCTTTAAATTGTGACAATTGACGCTTGTTTCACACGTTCCGCAAGACGGTCTCCGAAATGGCGTATAAGACGCAGGTAAAAAAAAGGTATACTGTA
This sequence comes from Lithobius niger, assembly GCA_023313725.1. Classification (NCBI taxonomy): domain Eukaryota; kingdom Metazoa; phylum Arthropoda; class Chilopoda; order Lithobiomorpha; family Lithobiidae; genus Lithobius; species Lithobius niger. The sequence goes on along the minus strand of JAHWFP010101926.1, from coordinate 8,943 downwards.
CATAAAGCCACAAACGCGATATTTTTGACTCGTAGAAAGCACTTTTTTCGTTACGTCAAAAACCGTTCTATTGAATTGACGGAATCTTTTTCTTCCAACTAGGAAAAAAAAAGACTGAACAAGTTTCTAACCACACTCCGCTTTAATTAAGAACATCTCAGAACGAGTGACGAGGAAAAGAACGTCTCAGAATGAGTGACGAGGAACTAAGGGGGAGGGGGGTAACAGGAAGAAGGGGTGAAAAGGAGAAGTGGGGGGTCGGGGGATGTCTGCCTGTAAGAGAACACTCTTCTTGGTCTTTGTAGCACGTAAAATCGATGATGACGGCTACGGCCGAGGCTTCTGGTTTGACATTGTGTTTCTCGAAGGAAGGAAAAGAGGAACGCTTTGGCGTCAGATGATGCCTGCCCATGGTTGGTCGGCCTTACTAACGATCTGCACGACTTTCAAATCGTCCTTTGGAAAGTGGGTCACCGTCTGCCGCTTCTCCCACACTGCCCGTCCACGTGGAAAGATTCATTTTTGGCGAGGAAAAGACGGTAATATTGAACAAGAAGAGTAACGTTTAGTTGGCTCGTGCTTAAGTTACGTTTTATCTTCCCTTAATGAATTTTTGTTTGTTTGTTTGTTTCTAGTTGATGACGCGTGATGACATTAACGGGGGAACGACACTGTCGGGTGGATTGACGTCTGGTCGACAACAGATTTCCATCCAGGTACCGAAATGGTAACTCAGGTGAATTGGATGGACCCACGAGGCTTGCTTTAAAGGTTCTTGCTTCCGTTGTACTCAGGGTCCCCACATTAAATTTTGGGGCCGCTGTGACTAAGTGTAACAGCTGGACCCCCCTCCTCCGGCTGAAATTGTCAAAAAGTTACACCATGTTACAATATTCGACGGCCACAATTGTGCTTAACGAGTTGGTTTATTCATTAATCTGGGCTGCTTACGTTGCAAGGCTTCCCTGCCTAACAGGCGGACTGGCTTGCACGACAGTGCTCATGCCCCATACTATCTAGTCATTGCTATTGGACTTCAGTTGCTGTTTGTGGAAGTATAAAAAAAATTGACAATACGCACAAATCGAGTACATTACTTATAGTTGTCATAACTCATAATTGGAGCAAAAATGTTACAGGCCGTGCGGGCCCCTTGAGTGACCGGGGCTGGGGACCGCTGGTCCACCTGAGCCCCACGTCGTGGGGCCCGCCCTGGTTATACTGAATGTCGGCATTTCTGTTCGAAACGATTTTGCAACATTCAGTCAGACCGTTGTAATTGTTGCACTTTTTTTTTGTTGTTGTTTGTTTTTGTAAGACATTGAGTCGTTTTAAGCTTGTCGGTATGGCTAATTACAGTTTGCTGAACTTGCAGGCAAAAAAACAAAAAAACAAACCGTAAATCGAGCACACATGAAAGTCTTTATATCCGTAACAGTATACTCAGGAGCTTCATTTTCTTAGCAAGTGAAATAGTCTTCTTTTATTTTTTATTTTTATCGCATTTATCACATGGTAGACTACCTCGGGCAGTGCGCAGTCGGAAATGTAGGAAGGATAAACATCCGAAACCCTTCACCAATTCAAGCGCCGGTAACTCACTACCAGTAAAAACGAAAAATAACTGCGGTTGTGGGCTAAACAAATAAGTAATTGGTTCCGATTTACTCCTGCAAGGGTTTATTGAGTGGTTGAAATAAACAAGTAGATTTTTTAGTCCTTGTATCAATTGTTTAACAAGTTGACGCTTGACAGCCTTCTGCCGCACTTACTGTGACCACAAATCCACGTTCTTTTTGCAGTGGAGGGGGAAAACATCAACCAGCCGCCATCTTGCTTCTAAAGCCATGCTAGAGGCTAGTTGGCTGGCGTTGCTGAATTTTGTTTACGTAACAAGGAAAATGCACGCGGTTATACAACAGCAGCGGAATTACATCAAGAAATAGCCCTTCGGTTCAGAGTGAAAGGGAAAAGCCTATTCGTTCATGCAACACGGTGTCGAGACTTCACGTTGCTATGATAATGAGGAATCTTGCAACTGTTAGACGCGGGCATGTGAAATGTGACGATCATATGTTATTATTTCCTTGAATTATGTCGAAAAAGCCTATTAGCTATAACAAAACAACGCTGGTTTAATTAGCCGCGTTTTTCATCGTTCATTTGACTACTGTTGGAAAAGGCGACTGACGGACGGACAAAGTCTTGTTATACCCATCCCGGGTCTTCGTTGTACACAAGACTAAAATGGTCTATTATTGTGATATACAATGTCAGTTACCTTATTTGACAATTAAAGAGCTACATGGAAAATAAACGCACGAACTCATGAGAACGGTATATGACTACAGCCACCGACAAAATCCTCTCATGGATTGTTGAGAGATGTACCGAAAGTACATGGAGGTTTCTTAAGTTGCTTTATCTTACGTCGGCATAGCTTACGTCGATGCAGTGCTTACAGCGCTTTAAGAACATCCGTGTAACCGCCTAAAACCACTTTCAAGTCGCTTTATCTCAAACCACCTCGTTACGTCGACGTAAGGAGTTGAAGCGCCTTAACAACAAACGTGTACCCAACTAAAACCCATTTTCTACGCCGCTCAAAGGACAGCTTTCCTTTGATTGGTTGAAACGAGTGCGCTTAAACGTCACGAAGTCAAAAGCCCAGCTCTGGAATGGGGACATGGGAATAGACAGGGGTTTGGTTGATGGGGGATTACATAAACGCGACGCTACATCGACTTAGCAGAAACTTCCGTGTACCCGTTGTCGTTTTAACTTACTCCAACTTGAATGTCCGTTAACCACCTCTCTCCTAAACGGACGTGAGTTCAAGTCGACGTAAGGTAAAGCGACGTTAAGGTAAAGCGACTTAAGAAACCTCCGTGTACCCTCGGTCTAGCCTCATATGTTTGGGTTCGTGTGCCCTAAAAACGAACAACAACAAATGTTGGCAGTCGTCGTTAGGCCTGCACAGGGAACAGCGTAGAGGCGTCTGTTACAATCAGATAAAATTTGTCATGTTTTACTCTGCGATTTCTCTTCAACTTCCATTTTCGAGGTTTGCCTTTTAGCTAGAGCTGCAATATTTGTTTACAACCCCTAGAATTTTTGTGTATTGGTTACCAGATGCCGTGCTACCTGTCTTCGGGCCTTTTAGGGCTACTGCGATGCTTGGATGACATGTGCAGTTGTTGGGGAGGTACGTGGGCTGGACGAAGGTCAGGGTTGGAAAGGGCCCCGCCCATTGGACTACAGGGAGGGACGAGAAAGAGCAAAGAGGCCAGGGGGTCTGTGTGGGAGGGGGTGGAGGGGGTGGAGGGGGCTCTTGACATTGACCTTGACTTGAGGCTGACCTGAGGCCAATTGACCCACTAGCTAACGCCTGTCCTCCATCTTTCTGACACCGAAAAGTCGTAAACAGCGATGCTCAAACCAGTTCGCCAACTAACAGCTACGTAATGGTGAAATTGGCCTAGGGGGTTTCCTAAATTCGGCCAAACTCGATCCTAATAATAACAGGTCCACCTCTTCGTCAGTTCGAGTAGGCGATCGTGTCAAGCAGCGTGCTCGTAACTCTTAGTTCGTCCCCATGTCTGTCTGCCTGTGTTTTGAACCGAGAACCGAAAATATTTTGTTGTTGATGTTGTTGGTAATGAAAGCAAACACTTCCAAGGAAAGGCACCCACGCCAAACGAGACGTTCCCAATGGGGAAGAACTTTTGAGTTAATTGAAAGCAGTCTCTTGTTACTTCCGAGAAGAGGAATGAATTTTTATTGGTTAATTTGGATCCTAGCTGTCACCCCCTCTCCGTCACAAGCCCTCCATAAAAGAGAACACTCGCTTTCGCCCATTCAGAAAGACTTTACACCCATCTCGGTAAAACCGGACCCGATATTGGGGATTTACTGTAATAGGAACAATTTTTGTACTTAATAATATTTTTGTAATTAACAGACACCACAAATTAATTGGTTTCTATTACAAAGACGGAAACTGACTGTTAAGATAGGTGATTTACACTGTAGCCTTGTGTGTGATACATTACGTGATCTTGTTGAATTCGCTTAAACACAAAAATAACGAAATCATATGCGTTGCTCACATTTTGTGGCAGTTGGTAGCAATGCAAAAATCTCATTTTTGGGCTGAATTGTTATCTGCTACCAGATGACGTTAATCGTGAGCTAAATTTGAACCTAACGGCCTGTTAAAGGCGCCAGTTCATCATTTCGATAGCGTTTCCCATATCTTAAACGCACATCCACGTTCCAGGTTCTCCGTCATCCAATAGGCTGATGTGGGTCACGTGATCTCTTTTCAGTTATGAAAATCGCGGCGCTGCTGCGAATAAGGTTGTTCCATGTTTTTTATTTTTTTTATTTACCGCTATTTTCTTTATATTGCTCGAAGATTCTGCGGTGCTACATCGACGAGTTGTAATGGTGTAAAGGCGCCCTTTAAGTAACTCCTTCATAGGGACCGTCCATATATTACGTCACGTTTTTTGGCCTATTTTGAATCACTACCCCCACCCCTGGATATCACAAATGTCACAAAACTTAAAACTGACATAATTATTAGGGGGTGTTTTAAATTTTGTGACATTTGTCATACTTCTGAAACCACTCGCCCCTTCTTCCCCTCGGAGCATTTCAAAGTGCTTTACATTTTTCTTAAAGCCGTACTTTAGTAATTTACACATGAATTACAACTTGGATCGATAATCTTTATAATAATATCGGAGGCCGGCTAAAAGGAAAAGAAAAGCCTAAAGGAAAACCACTTCTCCCCTCCTCGCGCCCTCATTGAAAATGCACTCTCCCACTCTACCTGCAGCCAAAAAGGAGCCAGGCATGAGTGATCGATCAATCTGACAAGTCGTCGGGAAGAGTGCCAGGAAAATGTCCCGTGAAAATGTCCCGGAAAATGTGTCCCGGAAAATGTGACCGGCCTCGTGCATAGCACGTACTTCCTCTAGTACAATTATGATGACATTGAGGCAGCTTAACGGGAGGAGAACCATCGCATAACCAACCACGCTTGCCAATAATATTCAGCCCACGCGTAGCCAGGCAGTGAAGCGTGTTGCGAGTGGAGCATTGCAGGAAAGTTCGCGCGCAACGGAGAAGCCTACCTCCCAACAATTTGTTGAGTTAAACACTTTAATAATTAAAATTAAGATGTGTGAACGCCAAAGTGTGATGCAAGATTGTGATATTAGTAATATTTAACAATTAAGGACGGAAAGCCAAAGGCTCAACAAGAGTCAAATAAATACAGATACAAACCTATTGACGTTGCCTTTTGGACTTATATGTCAGACTGCCTGAGTGGGAAATCGAACCCACGACCTTTGAAACCAAAGGCCGAGGTCCTACCGCTAAACCATACTGACACGGCCGTGTCAATATGGCTCAGCGGTAGGACCTCGGGCTTTGTTTTCAATGGTCGTGGTTTCCATTACCCTCTCAGGCAGTCTGACATATAAGTCCAAAAGGTAACGTAAATAAGTTTGCATCTATATTTATTTAATATTTGGTAATGTTATCTTTCAAGTTATTTACAATTTGTGAGAACAATAACAAGTAAACT
>JAHWFP010101917.1:0-17046 GCA_023313725.1 Lithobius niger | reverse complement strand
TTTTTTTTAAATAAAATAAGCAAATTACAAAAAAATAAAACATCAATATGGGAAGTAGAAAATGAGTTAACTGGGAAAACCGATAAAAAGCAAATTGATGAGGAAATATTGAAGGCTTTCAATGATAAAGGCTTAGAAAATATAGTCAATGATTTTAATCAAAATTTCTCAAATCAAGTAATAGAATTAAGAACATAAATAAAGACGAACATGAAATATATTAATAAACAAAAACGTATCGTTAAAAGTTAAAAGTAAGGGTCTAAAAGTCAAAACCTGTAAGGAACACGGACAAGCTTTGACTGTAAGGGTCTAGGTGTCAAATTTGGCCAGTAAGACGCTGCTAAGCATTAGACCCTTACTACCCGGTTTTTTACGAACAGCTGTCCGAAATCGTCCTATAAAGGCCCATGAGATGATTCAATGATAGTGGGGGTGTGGGTTTCCTACTTTGCTTTAGGTTGACATTTTGGTAACAAGGCTGCGATTCCAAGCAAGACAACCTGCAACAAGCGTAAACGTGTAAACCCATTCTGTCTGAGTTACTAAGTCATTAATAAATAGACATAAATCGCTGGAAATAATATTAAGGAAAATTGGAAATTAGCCAACAGCGAAATCGTACACTAGAAATAACGTAGTTTAGTAAGACACCTTTATGCACTTACGTTTCATCGGAGTGCAACGGAGAGATTAAAGCGCTATGCAAGTGATCTGGGGGCGAACTGGGTGGCCTGTTCGAATCCGGGTCATGACACTCCGATTTAACGTAAGTGCATAAAGGTGGCTTACTGAACTACGTTATTTCTAGTGTATGATTTTCGCTGTTGGCTAATTTCCAGTTTGCCTTACTAAGTCATTAAGATGATCACTGGGTAGTAAGGGTCTAATGCTTAGCAGCGTCTTACTGGCCGAATTTGACACCTAGACCCTTACAGTCAAAGCTTGTCCGTGTTCTTTACAGGTTTTGACTTTTAGACCCTAACTTTTAACGATACGTTTTTGTTTATTAATCCGTGTTACTTTGAGAATTGTAACAAATAGGTGTGGTGGTGAATGAGGGGTGGGGTATGTGTGATACCTATATAATTAATTTGTTGTTTGTTGCGCCGCCTTTAAGCTCGGTAAATAGCTATGACCCTTACTAACCTGGCTATCGCTAGTGTTAACAATAGAAACAAATCCTTTAAGCTTCAGTCTATGTCGTGCAGCAGGCGTTTCCTAAATGGCATTGTTGCATAATAACAATATTTAAAACAATGTAAAACAATCAATCTGGTCGTTTAGAGCTCCGCAACCCCTGAACCACTTTACCAATTAGAAAAGGCCTTATGGAAAGGGCACATCTACGGAGCAGTACCTGTAAAATGAGCTAAGAACCAGCTTTACAGGACAAATAGTTTGACCTGTAGAGAGGACAGACGAAAGGTACATCCCCAGAACAAGACCAAGAACAAGACCAAGAACAAGACCAAGACCAAGAACAAGAAGTTGTCTATTTGGCCCCTCTCTGTATCTCGGGTTTGGCTGGACTGAATTTCACAATTTTTCGACGGTAGACAGGCCTTGACTAGTCAAGGCTAGATTACAAATTTGGTTTAAAACTTTTTAATTTTGACGGAGTTATAAGCTCTCAAAGTTGAAAGTTTAACACAGAGATCCTAGGTCGACCCTTACTAACACTGGCTATCGCCAGTGTTAATAAAAAAATGTGATTTTTCAAAGGAAGTAAAAAAAGAGGTTGAGGTTGTTTACTGTATTTAATTTATACAAATGACATTGTTGACATTATAGATAAAACTGACATTTTCATGTTTGCTGACGATACAGCTTTGATTTCTATTAATAAAGATTACAATGATATGATATACAATTTACACCATGATTTTAACATAATAAATGATTATTATATTGAAAATGATTTGTTTTGTAGGAATGAAGATACAGTACAAATGGATATTACAGTCTCAAAAATGAAAATAAAAAATAAAAAATGGATAATAAAACACTTTGGAGACTGTGAAAACTTAAAAAATAAAAACTACATACACACATGTAGTGATAAATGCATAAAATTAGACAAAAAAACAAACTATGAAATATTTAGGAATAGAAATTGATAAAAATTGGTCATTTAAAACTCAGATAAAAGGAACAATAACTAAACTAAGAAAAATATGCCCTAAGATATATGGATTAAGACATTTACTAAATAATAAACTAAAGAAAATTATACTTGATTCATGGGTCTTAAGCATAAGATATGGTATAGAGATCTATGGACATGCTTCTGAATATTTACTTGAGAGACTTCAAAAAATTCAAAACAAACTGATTAAAATCTTATTTGGAGAGAAAAATAAAATAAAAACAAAACAAATCTTCAAACAAAATAAAATTATGAATATAAAGCAAATAAAAAATTTAGTTATACTAACAAAGTATTATATTGATAATAAATTTAAGTCCAAAACATGCAAATTGGGTGTAATAAGAACTGTACAAAATATTTATAAACTGCCAGCTTGGAAAAATAACTACGGGAAGAGAAGCCGACAATATTTTATACCGAATATTTTTAATGAAATTCCAAAAGAGCTACTAAATTGTTCAAATAAAGGGCAGTTCAAGAAAAGTATAAAAGACGTGTTATTCATAATGTGTAAGTGTATTAGTGTTGGAACCGACTCATGTGGGGTGTATGTTTGGATGTGTAATTTAAAATTGTTTTCTAGATTATTGTTTTTTAAAACTCGCACAAACTGTAGCAATGCAGTTTCGAGGGTTACGATTGTAACTATTTTGAAATAAATTATTATTATTATTATTATTATTATTATTATTAGTATTATTATTATTATTATTATTATTATTTATACCGCCAACTGAAGTAGGTAGACGAAGCACGGTCATCTACAAGCTACCTTGCTTGGATTGCGGCGCGATTTACATCGGTGAGACCAAGCGACAATTGGAAGTTCGTATCAAGGAGCATATAGGAGCCATTCGGACGTGAAGACAAAATTCTTTGGTTCTTTGGCCGACTCAGTATCAAAATGACCAGGCAATCACGCTGTTTTTAAATTTTATCCTAAAGTTCAAAAGAGGTATAAAAAGATAGCCATTTAAAAAATTTAGTGAACGTACTAGCATTTTCCATTGCAAAGTTATGTTAGGCCATAGAAGCAAAATGTTTTGACTCTTGAGCATTTTCGAGAAGTCCTAAAAATCACCCGGTGACCAGGCTTTTATTTTATTTTTTTTTCGTTTGAAATTAAGTAACATAGTAGCTTTATTTACCGTACATCGTGTATTAAAAGCCCACCCCCTAAAATGCTGTAAGGTCAAAATCATGAAATAGTGGAGTTAAAGCCTACCCCTCAAATTGTCGTTTTTCTACGAAAAATTACCTAAAACCTATATGATGTGAATAAAGATAGTACTGCTTGCTATGTTTATTGGCCCCTTCTCCCTCCCTGTAGTAATAGTGGACTCTTCCTTTAGCTCCTAGCACCTGCACAAGGCATCTGTCACCTAAGCCTCCTCCCTTCTTCACAGCAGTTAAAAGGATGTAAAAATTGGTCTTTCAGATAACGTTCAAAAGCTTCGAATTTTCTGTAATAGATGTCCAGAAAGGTTAGAAAATTGGTAATGCTCGATTTAAAGCCCACCCCCCTATTTTTGCCAAATTAACTGCATAAGCCCATGGGTGTTTAACCACGATTTACGGTATTTTCTTTCTGTTCAGATTATAGTAGAAAATTTCTAAACTATTGCAGACAACTTAGACTAATGCTAACTGGATAAACTATGTGTGAGAAATTTCACCTCTCTTGCAAATTTCTCTTTAAGTAAACTTTTGCTGGTCACTTTTTTTTTTTATTTAACGCAAAAAAGGCACCAGGCAGGGCCTGAGAAATGACTAATTTTTTCGCGGCCCGGAATTGCTTAACACCACTTGCAAGGAGAAAACATAATATTGATTGAGACCAAGTTTCTGTTCTACTCCACTCGAATACTGTGCTAAGTGCCTACCTCCGTGCACTTGAGTCCCTCACAATAAAAAGATTCTCTCGTCGCCGAGTGCCACTAATGAACTTAATTGGCTCTCTTTTTGACTTGGTGGAGAACTTCGTGCGCCCGGACCCGAAATATCGTGGTTTTGCTGTTTCGAAGCGAAGTTCAAATTTCGAGTCATGCTCAACGTGCAGTGACTGTCTTCATTTGTCGTTTATCGAGTTCTGAAGAAGAGGAGGGAATGTTCCTCGAAAACTTTCAAAAAAGTACTGAAGTGTAATTGGTGATTAGTGTGTGGACTTCTTCAATAAAATCTTTATACAATCACTGTTATTGCCAGCTTTTCAAAACTTTGTTGCTATATCAAAATTCAAAAATTGGTGAATAAGGTTTGAAATAGGTCTCGCATCTTATTCACAGATTTTTTGTACTACAATTTGTAACCAATTTAACTTTTATCAGCTCTATCAAAATTGAAGGCACAAAAATACCTAGGTGAGACACATTTCAAATCTTATTCACCAATTTTTGTCCAAATAATTGTAGCCGAATCAAAATTGAACGCTTAAATACGCATTAAGCCTAACAAGAAAATTCCCTATGCAAAATCTATTTAGACCTAGAGAAATTGGCATGAGGGCTAAAATATAAATTTTTTTCCTACAGAAAATTCATACCTATCTCTCTGAAAACTTGCTAGTGATACGCACTGAACACACATATAAAAGCAACAAATGTTTAGCTCCAAATCATAAATTCTCAAAAAATTAGCTCGTGCAGTTTCACAGATTTGAAATGCTCTACCAGTGCGGGGTTGGGCTTTACGGAAAGCCAAGCAACGAGGCAGCATATGGAAATGCAAAATTTTTTAATTTTGTGTTTCAACTGGGCCCAACGCCACATTTTTTTCATCTCTCGGTGGAAAAATTTGGCTATTTTCAGCTAACCAGTACTGTAATAAGTACAGCAAATAAAGCTGGTCTTATTTTCGGTTTAATTAGGCTTTATTTTATGCTACTGTTACCCATCAGGCAATACTCGCAATTCCCATCAAAGGGATATACCTCCCAGCGCCATTTTTCTCGATCCTCCACATCAAATATGGAGGTCTATTTACTTACTGTTAGTCTTTCCCTTGGTGCAAAGCAGTACCATTAATCATTGGTACTGTTTATACCATGGTGAGCAGAAAGCTGAAAACGACTAGATTATTTTAATGTTAGCTCGTCACCATGCCCTATGGCAGAATCGGCACGACAGGTGACGCAACGTTGCAGAACAGCTGGCTCTGTTGCAGAATAATTTGCTTTGCATGTTTTTTTTTTGCTTTCCTTTTTCGAATGTGCTAAAAAGGAACCAATTTTACATTCAAATGCACCATTTAAATTGTTTTGGAACGGAGCGCTTTTGCGTGAAACGTTGACCGATGTCAGGTTAGTCATTCATAGGTATTTAACAAAATAAAAGTCCTGAATGCGAAAAGTCAGCGCATGAAATTTGTTCAGACCCAAATAGGCCTAACTGAAAATTTTACGAGGAGCAAAATTCCTTATCATCCCTCCCTGCCACGCGCAAAAATCCTAACCTCTAAGCCCCAGACCATGATTTTTCGTTAGCAAAAATTTTTTCACAGAACAGCTGAACAAGTTCTGCTCCAGTAAGTGCAATGGCATGCACCACCAAACTCACATTTATGAGGTTGATGCGATCTCATCACTCCTTTCCTTGCAAAACCACCCTACTTGATGCACGTGCCATTCTCCCCCCTCCCCCCAAAACCTCAAATTACCGGCCAACACAGGTTAAATTTGGTTTATGTTGCCTAAAACGAAAATCCACACTACCTGTAAATTTTGCATTCTTCTTCGAATACCGGCAATGCTTTTCTCTCTCTTGAGGTTTTTTGGCTCTCCAGAACCAGCCAACTGCGCATACATCATGGCAGCTCTCCTTTAAAGCATTCAAGCAAGATGACGACCTGCCAACTTTTTCCCTCTCGATATGCCATGGCGGTGACTCAAGAGGGGAGGTAGGGTGGGTACAGGTAGTGTATATTTTCGTTTTAGGCAATAAAAACCAAATTTAACTGGTGCTGGCCAGTAATTTTGTGTATCTAGTATCTTTCGAAAATTTCCACTACCTGTAAATTTTGCATTTACAGTAGACCTTGTCAATGAAATGGTGGCGGGCACCACATGACGGGATACCCCAGACATGCGAACTGGCACCCCCAAAAACTTTCAAAAACTTCACACATTTCAGCACACAGGAAAAGGGGGGTCTCGCTTCCATCTTCTGGTGGACTCCGTTCCTGTTGTTCTGCTGAAAGGGGGGACACATCTAGCGGCACATCTTGTGGCAGTGATGGAACCCAGACAATGTAGTCCATTTTTGACATGTTATGTTCCTGAAATAGTGACTTGCGAAGGCAGTTGGGCTTCTCCAGGATGCAGCATGGAGGACTGTTAGGGCATGTTTACGCAAATACTCTCCTTTGCATTCTCGCAACTAGAAGCTAGAAATCATCTGCAATTCCAATATGGCGGCTGTTTTAGCTCTTCCAACTCGCAACAAAACGACTCTATACTTGAGTTTAGAAGCGATTGGAAAAATTGTTTCGTCAGGAGGAATTCTTTATCTTACTGTCACCAAGAATTTATAGGGTTTGCGAGGAGAATTTGTAACTTGAGACAAAAACTGGGCACGTTTTCCACATCCTGGGCATCCCTCCACCACATTCCCATCCATATGATCGCCCACATGCCATTCTGTAGAAGACCATCTGTCTTCTCTAACCACAACTTCATGGACTTTACATGACAAGGAAATGGACGACACTGCATGGGTCTCATACTCTTATCGCTTGTTGTGTCATCCTGCCCCGATGATCCACACAACAACTGTAACGAAGTTCTGAAGAACCGGTATGTTTTCTCTCTCCAGTAAGAGCCTTATGCTACTATTACATGTAGACCCTTAGAACGTCTTCAACGTCTACAACATCTAGAACGTCTACAACCCGTAGAACGTCTTAGATCCATTCCAATTAGTTCCGTCAGGAACAAATGAACGTGCGAGCCCACTCTGTGGGCGAGGGGCGGGCCACAAAGAAAACATACATGTTCATTTGTTCCTGGTTCTAAGTTTATAGAGGGAGCCACTAGTTTTATGTGAAAATTTCTACTCAGTTTTCAGCCTAAAATTAAACTAAACGAAACTAATTTGTAGTTAATTATTATTTAGTTTAGCTTAGTTGTAATTTACTTTAGATTTGGGCTGAAAAATGAGCAAAAATTACCAGATGGAACGTGTGACGCCTTCTGAAAACTCGGAATCGGTCGGTTTCAATGGGGACTTTTTCGAGTTACAAATTCTCCTCCCCAACCCTATAAATTCTTGCTGTCACGGATTATAAGACTGTAAGCATTTGCTCAAACGATGTCGGATTTAGCTAATCCTGGTAGCGTTGTTACCATGGCAGTGACACCTCTGCCATCGCGATTAAATTTTAGCTGCGAGAATGCAAAGGCGAGTCGTTGCGTAAACGCGCCCTTAGGATGGAGAAGTGGCAGATGAATGTCCAGGAAGTGGCAATCGTCCATAGTTCATGTGACTCAGATGTTGTCGTCGGTGTCGTTGATGTTGAGGACTTCATTAGTGGGAAGATCATGTAATAATTAGTTTAGATCTATGTGGTGATCATGGCAGCAGAAGTTACTCTAACTCTTTCTGGTATGGGAGGAGAGTTGATTGCAGCCTTTCCGGTGTTAGTTGTTCTTGGGTCTACATGTAATAGTAGCGTAAAGCTCTTACTGGAGAGAGAAACATACCGGTTCTTCAGAACTCCGTTACAGTTGTTGTGTGGATCATCGGGGCAGGATGACACAAGCGATAAGAGTATGAGACCCATGCAGTGTCGTCCATTTCCTTGTCATGTAAAGTCCATGAAGTTGTGGTTAGAGAAGACAGATGGTCTTCTACAGAATGGCATGTGGGGGATCATATGGATGGGAATGTGGTGGAGGGATGCCCAGGGTGTGGAAAACGTGCCCAGTTTTTGTGCAGCGACACTGATGTTTGTGTCGGTGCAGCAGGTCTTCGTAAGCATTGATGGTGACAGTCTTGATCCACGTGGTGATCATGGTGGTAAACGTTACCCAAAAGTTTTTCATAACGGAGGAAGAGTTCAGTGTGGCACTTGTCATGTCCGTTGTTAAAGGTCCGCAAAAGGGGCACAAGGTAATTGCAGGACAGAGAAGATGTTCGGATTCGTCACCAATTGTGTTAGAGTTACTATGTCAGATAAATAGTGTTGAGGGATCAGACCATCTGTGGGTCTTAACACGAAAGTCAGGACGAGGTCTGCGAGGTGTGCCTTTGCAGTTGCCTTAAGAAGCAAAAGCAGAATCGCAGGAAAGGGTTTGGACTTTACTGCATCGTACATTGGTGGCCACAGACGATAGGAAGATCGTGTTACGGTGAAGAGGCTGAAGTAACACTTCGAAATGGTTATAAGATGCCTTCAATGGTGTTTACAGTTGAACGGTCGAAAGGATGTTAGACAGTGTGTAGACAGTCCAAGCATGGTTTTCATGGGCTGGGCTGATGAGCTGGCAAAGTCTGGCGATGTGCCATGCGGCGAACAGGTTGGTCATTGAGGTTCTGACGGTCGATCGGAAACCGCAGGAGAGTCTGTGTTGTCAGATGCAGCCACCGGGGGCTTGACTTATGTGGAATCTAATTTCTCATGAGGGAGATAAAGTCAGTCAAAGAGTGGTGTATGGTAGAAACAGTCAGGAGTGATGTCTGCCATGGTCTTGAATGAAATTTCTGGAAGCGGCTTGCTTGACGTTGTTCACAGAATGGCGTCTAAGTGAGCCGGACAGGATTCGGTGATTGGTTGGGAGAAGATCATGATAAAGAGTGAATGCCTGATGGAGTGCAACGTTTGGAAGGACAGTTGGAGGCGACCCATGCGTTGAGTTGAAGATGAGCTGTGGGAGGTAGTGGGTGGCGAGATGACAATAACGACACATCGAGCGATAAACAAAGAGAGTGGTGGCGGAACAATGGTGTACAAATCAGTCGACAGGTGGGTTCGCCAGTGGGGACGGCGTCCTAGGTGTGGAGTTCCCTGGTGTGTCGCATGGTTTCACTGCGGTGCGAAGGTCAGTCTGCAACAGGTGAACCTTGACCTGGGAGTCGCATTGAGTTGAACGTTCTCCAAATGAAGAGGCAGTGGTTTGTTGTGGACAGGAGAAACTTGACCTGGGAAGGTGCAGATGACTGCAGATGACTGCAGATGAATGTCCCAACGACGAGGTGGAGGACGGTCTTGAAGAGCTTCCAATGAGGGGTGGTGTGGGCCGTTGTCTGGAAGAGCAGCACACGCTGGGTAGAGCGGTGGTCTGGAAGGACTGCAGACGACTGCCGTGGAGACGGCAGACTGAAAGCTGCCAGCAACCGTGGTGAGGGGAAGACGAAAGAATGTCAGGGCACTTAATGCTGGTAGTGACAGTCTGGAGGAGTTGCCAAAGAAAGCCAGCGAAGGACAAGAGTCTTGAAGAGGTTTGAACGGCGGCTGGAGGAGCAGGCGGCAGCCATACAAGGACGACAGGAGACGAAGCCCGGCAAGCAGCATGTCCAACAGCCAGAGATAGGTCGTAACTCCAACCAGCGAGAGCCGATAAGATGTTGGGACAGGTATTGGCAACACGAGGGACATGGAGGTTCGAATCATGTCGAGTCTCCCGATTTTGCCATGCTGCAAAAATTAGTCTGTGATAGGAGACAAACAGCGGCAAGCATATGAACAAATGGCGTAAAGTGGTGACGGGTTTCGTTGCTGGTGTCTTGGAGGTAAGGTGACGCTTCAACAATGCCGTGGGGATCAGTGGTATGTCAGCACCTAGAGGAGTCGTGTTGGCGACAAGAGGAGGAAGGGCTTGTCGGTGCAGATAGTGTCCGTATCGGGGAGATGTCTGTCGAGTCTCTTGATCACGTCATGCTGCAGAGGTAAGTTTGCTGCAAAGAGAGACAGTAAAGTGAGATAGTTGCCATATGTAGTCAGTGACAAGTGTCATGTTGTTAAGACAGTCGACAAAAGGAGACACTCTGCTTGCGTCTGGTGTTATGCTGGCTGTCAGCGACAGGAGTCTATGATCGGCATTAATTGTTAAGACAGTCGGTGAAAGGAGACACTCGGCTTGAAGGTGAGACAATGAAGTCAGGAAACTGCTGGAGGAGGGCTTGTTAGTCAGGACAGTGTCTTTGAGGCAGAGATCCGTATTGGGTTCTTAAGTTTTGCCATGCAGTTAAAATCAATTGGCGTCTGTGAAGAGAGCGATGGATTGACAGGAAACATTGGAGTTCATTGCAGGAGTGTTGGATGAGTTCCAGGAAGATTTCCCTTCGTTTGGATCAAACAAGGTTAGGAGGGTTAGGACTTTTGGTGAAAGGTGTTAACCGTACAGCAGATACCTTCGGCGAAAGTCTTCTTATGGTGTAAATTACAGACGGAGTGTCTTTCAGTGAAAGCTTGAAGGAGCTACTTTCGGTGAAAGCGTCTTTTGGTGGAGTTTCTTTCGGGTGAAAGAGTCTATTGGTGGAGTTTCTTTCGGTGAAAGCTTCTTTCAGGGAAAGCAGTCTTACAACAGGGAGAAGATGATGCGACCGTCTAGGCAATGGCCGGACAAGAACAATAGGGTTCGCTCCAAGAGGGCTAGTATGCGGAGACGAGTTCTTGGAAGATTTTCTTTTATTAGGACTACACATGGTTTACAGGGCAGGTTCTTTCGGCGAAAGGCGTAGATTGTTTAGGAGATACCTTCAGCAGAAGTCTTCTTTCGGTGAAAGTTTCAGATGGAGTTTCTTTCGGTGAAAACTAGAAGGAGCTTCTTTCGGCGAAACCTTCTTATGGTGGGGGATCTTGCAGCGATAGCTTCTTATGGTGAGGCACCTTCCGGTCAAAGCTTCTTTCAGCGAAAGGTGTCTATAAAGAGGGAGCACAAAAAGATGCGATGCGACCGTCTAGGCGACGGGTTGATAAGAACATTAGGGTCCAATGCAGCAGGGCTAGCAGGTGGGGACGAGTTCATGGAAATTTCTCATTAGGTTTAGACATGGCTCGAAGGGCAGGGTCTTTCGGCAGAAGGAGTTCATCGTTCAGGAGATACTTTCGACGAAAGTCTTCTTTCAGTGAAAGCTTCAGAAGGAGTTCTTTCGGCTAAAGCTAGAAGGAGCTTCTTTTAGCGAAAGCTTCAATGGTGAAGTTTCTTTCAGCGATAGCAGTCGTGTAAGAGGGAGAGAAAGCTACGTGACCGTCTTGAGCGGGAGCTTGAAGAAAAGGCATGGCAGGTCGTCTCGCCTGATGCTTTTAAAGGAGGGCTGTGCATGATGCATGCGCAGTTTGGTTGCGCAGCTGTCTTGTCCAGGAGAGCCAAAAAACTTCAGAGAGTGAGGAGGATTATTCGAGGAAGAATGCAAAATTTACATGTTGTGCATATTTTCGAAACAGCAACTAGAAAAAACTGCCTTTTTTGGTTGTCCTTTCGATACATATATATAAAATTAAAAGAAAACATTAACACAACGGCTATTCGAGGACTGTAATATTGATTCCAGGTTCCAAGCTCAATAAGAAACAGACATTACCATAGATGCAGAAAGTTCAGTAACCGGTTAACATGCAGGGATGAGTCACTCTCTGAGTGAAAAAAAAAAGAGGAAAAGGAAAAACATAATGGGTTAATTTTGTTTTTAGGTGTTTGCACAGCGGTTTGCACAGCGTAAGAAAAGAAAAGCCTCCTAAAAGTGGAAAGAAGAATCTCATCCCTGAACAAGGTTAACGGGAAGGCGGGGCCAGAAAACACAATCTTCAGGATGGCAACACAAAGCAAGTCACTCAGCTGGTGCCTGCTATTACGAAAGAGAAAAGTAAATAAGCGAGAAAAACACCAGCGTGTAATGAAGCCCTGCAAGTACACTCATCACCTCTTTCAATTAGCTGTTAAAGACAGATAATTAGATAAATCAGTTACAAATTATAAATATTATTGGCGTTATTGATAACGTTAATCTAACAAATTTCACAGCGTCCGAACATTTAAATCATACATGCAAAATATGCTACATCCTGGTATCCAGGATATCGATGAAATTGCCGTGGTCCGACAAAACGTGGACTTAAATATATACAATTTTGCACGTTACTTTGAGTTCACTAATACAGTAATAGTTATAAAATATGCTCAACCTCAACCTACACAAATTTTGTACACCCTATGCAAATTTTCGACTGATTTTTTGCAAAAGTTGATATTGTTCTGATGTTCTCACTCTCCC
Organism: Lithobius niger; assembly: GCA_023313725.1. NCBI lineage: Eukaryota > Metazoa > Arthropoda > Chilopoda > Lithobiomorpha > Lithobiidae > Lithobius > Lithobius niger. The sequence goes on along the minus strand of JAHWFP010101917.1, from coordinate 4,686 downwards.
ACCTGTCTTGGTCAGGCGTTTTTTGAAGATATTGTCGCTCTCCGGTTTTCATTGTTCCCGTTGTTGCTTATGTTTGAAAGTGCTGGTCGCTGGGGCCTCCAATATTTTTCGGACTGACTCCACATCCACACTTGACTCATGAGTAGGCTGAGTCAGCCCGATAAATATTGGGTGCCCCAGCGACCATCAGTTTTGTACTAAACATTTTTCTGCAGGGTTATTTTTATGGTGTTGGAATTTTTCAAGGAAACAAGCCCTTTGAAGCGACAATTTTTAATTTTTTTTTTAAACATGACAAAGCATTAAATATATTAAAAAACCTTTCTATAACTTTTCCACCTATTACTTTATCCACAGTAACATTTTTTTTAAATGCTTGTAAAAATAAGCACCGTACATGGCAACTACACTGATTTTTTAAATTTCCTTGTAATCCTGTATCCTGCAGGAGGGCCACTCAGTTTCACAAAAACTCACCTATCATTTTCAAAGCCCAGCCCACACTTTCTAAGTACCATCAGATTCCCCCCCCCCCATCCGCCATGCCCAGTCATCGCGAAAAACGGGTTGTGTCGCCTCCTACCTAATTCCTTCCTCCATGATATTAGTCCTAAAATTACCAGCGAGCTGCAGTTTTTACTTATGCATTAGCAAGCCACGTTTGTTTACAAATGTAAGTTAAATGTTTTTTTTTTTATAAATAACTTCAGAATGGGAGGAGCTAGTGACTTCTGGTTTGCACCATTTAAAGCTGGCGAAAAAGGGTTAAAATGGTGTATTTGAACGTCAAGATCAGTCAATATTTAGCGAAATGATCGTTGTTTCCGCATATATCGAAAAAAGTGCAACTTACGGTAAAAAAAAATTGACAGCGATTATTTTCTGCGACCGCCCGGAATTTTTTGCGACATGTCGCACGTCTCAGCACTTTCTCACACGGGGGTGATAACAAGATCAATCTCTGAAAAGAACTGTAAAAATTGTCTGGAGTTTGTAAATAATTTCCGTAATTGAGACTGAGCGTATTTTTATGACTTATTGTAAAAAAGAGTGCACTCTTTGGAAGCCAGAGATAGGCTATAAAATAGAGATAGCGTAAAATCCTGCCTGCGGCTTACCCGGAATCTGCAGTTGGGGAAAAGAAGGGGGGCGGGGGGTTTAGGTAGCTTTATCAGGCAATTTTATATTCAGGACACTGGTATGTTGTATGTATGATTTAAACTTAAATTTGGCATTTGGCAATAACCAAAAAGCACAGCAGAACCGACATCTTAACTAAATAAAACTTGACTTATAATGCCAAATGGTTTCTGGTAGGGAAAATAAGGGCCGCTAATACCAGTTCAATACTAAGCTAGGCGTTATGTTAATTATATCAAAAACCAAAACTGGTAAAAGGGACGCCAAATTCCGTATGGTTTGGCCCTCCAAAGGAACGATATCAACGCACCAAAACATTCGCCATTATTATCGCACCGACTAATAGTTCGAAGGTTGAATGAAAACTAGAACACTGCTACTTTCGGTAGCAACGTTTAAGTTTTCATTTAACGTCCAAAGTATTATTCGGTGCGATTAACTTCGGTGCGGCAAATGTTTTGGTGTGTTGATATCACTTCTTCGAAGGGCCGAACCATTCGGACCTTGGTAATACCTTTTACCAGTTTTGGTTTTTGATATATCACTTCTTTTTTTTTAATTGCGTATTACGACTCAACTCAACAAGCATTCAGATTTGCAATTATGTGCCAAGTCAACAATAACTTGTATAGACATTTTTCCAATATATTCATTTCGTATCACTCCCTTGAGAGGCCGAACCATTCTCAAGTTAATCGCCACTTGATCTGTTTTTGGTTTTGTTTTAATTTTTAACAAAACAAATTAAGTGATTTGTTGGATTTTATCTGATGACAGCGATTTCGTCGTGTATCCTAGATAGATTTGCATGTATGCTCACTAGATCCGGAAACTCAATCATTCGCAAATTTTCGATAGTCCAATTCAGTTATCTTCATCAGGCGTTTTCGCAGTATTTAAGTAAGCCCGGTTTACATCCTGGCTCTTGTAATTTTTCGAAATTGGCAGTTGACGCTGCCATAGCCTACTAGATTTATCTGGTCGAGCCTATCGTGAGGCACGACCTACAAGATAGGCTCTACGGACGATGGATGACACCCGATAAATACTGTAGCAGGTTACAGTAGCGTCAACAGCCAATTTAGAAAAATAACAAGATCCAAGATGTGAACCAGGGATACTTTGGTACTTCAAAAATGCCTGATGAAGACTTAAAATACACTATCGAAAATTTGCGGATAGATTGTGTGTCCGGACCTCATAAAAAACGAGTGTTGGACTTGTTCCAATAAATCAATAAAAATTATTTCCAATACCCAATAAATTTTGTATATAGTTTTTGCTTGATTTGGTTTCTACGGAAATCCTACCTTAAGACTTTGTTTTCACCTCCAAAACAAGAGTGAGTGGGACAGGGGAGTGGAGGGAGAAATTTTACTTCAAATACTGATAAAGTACACCAAGTCCAATAATCCACAATCAGTCAAATTTTGCAAATTTTCGACAGTTCAAACGGCGTATGATATGTCTTCCAACCGTCTTCTTCCGGCGAAGTTTGAAGTAATTTGGAGCTTTGGGTTACATCCAACTTACTGTCGTTTGAAACGCATGCGGCTTGCGTAGCCTCCTATATTGAATAAGTAATTTCCACTCTTCCATGAGGCTTTTGTGTAGATCTCTTCTCACGAGATACTGGCTTCCAGGGGAAGGAGGGGGCCTGGCTATTCATTAGCTTATAATACTTTTTGTGCACCTGTATTGCTAAAGATTCCAAACCTCTAAGGTGCCTATCTTAAACAACAGCATGTCGGATGTACCCCAAAGCACCAAATTACGTCAAACTCGGCCTGAAGAAGACTGGGAGACGTTTTTCCATTATTCTCCGGTTGAACTGTCGAAAATTTGCAAAACCAGATTAATTTTAGTGGTGCGAGATGTGCGTTATTGGACTTTGTGAATTTTATTGGGATTCGAATTTCTGTACTCACGTGTTGTTTACGTATTTTTCAAGTTTTACAGTTTGCGAATCATACTGGATGCAGGGGAGGGCCTCCAGATTCTTTGTGCATGATTACCAAATGCGCGTGGGATATCAAGAACCTTGTGTGTGTACAGTAGTGTCACAAGAACCTTATAGTGTACAGTCACTGCTAGGTTTTTTTTTTAAATAACACCCACTTTATTAGACTATTTCTGAATGCGGGGTTTGAAAATAGTGCCTGCCCCCATGATGAAAACTGAATGTTATTTGCCCTTGTTTTCCGATGGAGCCTTCTCCGCTCCATTTATTTAGAAAGTCTTTGGCCCCTACTATGTCTCCTTGATAAAAAGCAACCCTTCCGAATGTCAATTTAGTAGCAGTCGCCACTTGGCCAGCAGACCTTACAAAGCACTCGCCATTTCACAATTTCTACTCGCCACAACGTCTTGTATGATGAAAGGTTTTCTCCAATTTATGCATTAACAAAATTGTGCAATTCTCTTAAACTCCAGTTATATAGCCCTTATAAATCTAAGCATAACGCCGCAAACCGTTCGCCTCTAACTTATATGGTTCTAGAAGTACCCCTTTTTTAGTGGCATGCTCTGCAGCTAGTCGCCATTTTGTCGAGTGAGGCTAAATTCCAACTGTTGATTTCCACTCGCCAAATGGAGAGTGGCGACCGACATTGGGAAGGGTTGATAAAAAGCATTGTAAAAATATTAAAACAAATAGTTTTAACCCAATGAGCCCCATTCTCAAGTATTTGTCATTCATGACTTGTGGAAGGAAATGATTAAACACGTTGGGTAACTGTGAATGTTGCAAAATAAATTATAACATTCTAAAAATTACAACATGAACAACAGAAAAACCATAGGCTATTAACTTAAAAGTCAACTCGAGGCATGTGCAATAATTCTGTCTTTCAGCGGTGGACAAGAATCAGTTAATTGTAGGCCAAGGCTACGAAGAAGTACAATAGCTGGGATTTGTGTCGAGTAGAGTCTATTGAGCCCATCAATGGCCATCATGGTAGGTACGACGTGACGTTGGCGTTGCTTTTCGTATTCCAGGAGATAACTCAGTGTTCCAGTATTGTTTCCATCATAGACCGCCCTTTCAACCTGTTCCGTAAGAGTCTGCACATCGCTAAGTCCAAGATTGACGCCGAGGCCAGCCAGCGGGTGAACGCGATGAGCGGCGTCGCCAACTAGCGCGATGCGAGATTGGACGTATTCAGAGGCGTGACCTAAACCCAAAGGAAAGGAAGCGCGGCTTTTGTGCTCAACAGCTTCTATACTTGGCGGGAGCTGGCGCACACTGGCACTGCCAAACGGAAACCAATTCTTCACAAATTCATTCAGCACTCGAACGCCGGTGTCGACGACTGTATTTTTCTCAGTCTGGGACCAAAAGGCAGAGTTGAGCGCGTCCACGAAACTCTCTTCGGCCATGCCAACCAGTTCTTTGGCACGTTGGGGGGTAACGGTCCACACGACAGAACTGAAACTAGCGGACAGCGGCAATAGTGCAACAGGGCCATCCGGGAGAAACCGCTGCCACGCCACTATGTTCTCAGTCGGCTCTGCAAGCTTAACGGTCGCCACGACGGCGTGTTGGTC
>JAHWFP010101913.1:0-12954 GCA_023313725.1 Lithobius niger | reverse complement strand
CAATGACTATAAAAAGGAAGCGAAAAAAGCCAACAAATTAACTGAACAAAAAAAAACCGGTTTTACCATTTAGAAAAAAAGCATTAAAGATCATGTCCCCAAGGAACTCACAGTTGTGAAGATACTCAAACGTATTAGCGTTCACTCGAACGAAACTTAGTATAACGAACTACAGGACATGCATGTTCAGCAACAGGGTTGGCAATTTCCTGGAAAAAACTAGTTTTGGACAGGGCACTGGTAAATACCGGTAAAACCTGGTAAATACCATCTAAGTGGGGAAAATGTTATTGTTTTATAATTATTCTTTTTTATTGCATGCATTTTTAAAGTTTGGCGCCTAACAGCTCATTAACACTAATAGTAGTACTTAGTAATTGTATTTGAAACGAAAATTTAAGTAACAGTAGTGAAACTACTAACATAGAAACTTTCATAAAATAAGGGGAATCTCAATAGTATTGTATTTGGTTTTGGTTTCTCTTTCTGATTCTACTTCTAAGTTGGACACTACTTTTAAGTTGGTGTTTTGCTGTAGGATGCTGTGTGGCCGATTGGATCCCGAATGGTACAGAATGAGTCAAGAGTGAATTAGTGTTTGAATTTTTTTTTCAGTAAGACTACTTGCATGTTACGTCCTAATCCATAACCCATATGGCAATTCACACAAAAATTGTCAATAAAAAATCATTATGAGAATTTTTAGCATTTCAATTATAATTTTTGTACTTAAAACAAACACACAATTATGTTCATTTTCCTATGTGAACGTTTTGCATCAACAAACATATTTTGAATCTAATCTTTTGAATTGAAGACACTTTTAATTATAATTAAAACTATTTAATTTTTAAAACTAATATAATTATATTTTACACGTTATACACCTATGTTTGTCTTTAACTGGGAATAACCGGTAAAAAGTAGTTTATCCCATGGCGGTAAAAACCTGGTAAAATTTGGTAAAAACCACCCTTGGTAAATACCATGCCAACACTGTCCAGCAAAGGCTGGTAGCTGTTTGAGCAGCAGGGGAATTCACGATCGTTTTAGGCAAGTTCGGCGTGCGTCTACGTATTCTACTCTTGCCTTTTTTGTTCTGTCTGCTCACTGACGAAATATGTAGAATCCGTTTATCTCATCTTGGCTGTCGGATGAACGACGTGATCACTAATATTAGTGCCTTCGCAGACGATATTACACTACTGCCTCGGATCAGCCTGGCCTGCAGTTGCTACTGAACAAATTAGAACGTCTGCTACTGGATAAGGGTCTCTGGTTAGCCCTACGAAATCTGTAGATATGATCTTCGTACCACCAGAAAGCAACAACTTTACGCCCTTGATTCTTAACTGTGTTGATCTTGTCTGGGTTGACAGTTTCATGTATTTGGGAAAAATGCTCACTAAAGACTTGACTAACGACGAATAAGTTCTAAAAATTCGCTGCGAACTATGCCGTGCGGGCAACTTGGCGCTACGTCGTTTCATTTTCTTGCCACCCAGCATCAAACTTCACCTGCTTCATATGTGCGGATTTGACATGTACAGCCTGGGAACATACGTGGTTTTTATACCTGCTGCCCTCCAGGATGATGCAGTGATCTACCACGGCCTTATCAATAGGACACAATTCCTTCCTATAACAAAATACAGATGCAAACCTATTTACGTGGCCTTTTGGACTTATATGTCAGACTGCCTGAGCGGGGAATCGAACCCAGGACCTTTGAAATCAAAGGCCAAGGTCCTACCGCTGAGCCAGACTGACACGGCCAAAAGGAAACGTCCATATGCAGCATTTAACACGTGCGTGTATACGTATAAACAAACATTATTGTTATTATTATTATTGTTATTTCTTGTGAGCCTTTGGCTTTCCCGTCTTTAATTCCTTCCTATACGTGCTCACAACCACCAGACACGTAGAGATACTAGAATGTTAACTCTTACGCATTGTCACTCGCTGTGACAAGTTTTTCTGGGGGATGCTCCAACGTTAATGCAACTAACTGGATGTGGCCTGCAATGGAGGCCTTGATTACTGGTACACCCCACTTGGCACAGTCGTTGACAATGGACTCATGGAGCTTGATAAATGCAGCAAAATGTCCACGAATGCCGACATTCTAGCACTCTGCCAACTCGCCATGGACCGCCTCCATGCACACCCATACATGTGCATCACTAATCAAACAAACAAAACGATTGAATATTCACACATTAAAAATACACACACAAAATACAAACATATACATACATAAGTACAAGAACTAAAACTTAAACTCACACACACTTACAACACTAACGCCATAAACAACAAAACGCCTACAAAATTGAAAACTATAAATACACACATGTCCACTTTCTGACATTGCAGTGAGTAAAAACAAACTTTGTTTAAGAGAACTAATCCTGTTTTTATTTGTGTACCTTAACAGCTATCAGTTCCATGGGGATACGAGCTCTAATGCTTTTTTTTTTTAATTGCAAAGCTGTTTTTTGTTCATTTAATTTACTGTAAGTGTTTTAGGAAATAGATGGAAGCATATTACAAAATCTTGTTAGCCATCTTCTTTACTAAAAAAAAAATTAGAATCATCAAAATAAAACTAAAAGAAAATGTTTTGTAACCCTTTATTAAATAGGTAAGCAGCAGTTTTTATTAATAAAAAAGTAATTCAGGGTGACAATGCAGAAAAGGAAGATCAAATTCTAAGAGTAAACTTTACACCTCCATGTGGCTTGATGTGATTTAATACTGACTAGGGGCTAGTAATAGCTCAGCTCGTGAAAAAATGAATTTACAACACCAAAAAAATTAACTAAGTTTTTAATTAAAAATAATAATTAAAAAATAAAATAAACAATGAGGCTGAATAACAAAATTTTAATTGAATATAAACAATATGCAATATCCACACATTTCGCGACCTTGCATATTATAGGCACCATCGATTCGTTCGCGGACTTAGTCCTGTACGGCAGATTGATAGCGCGACCACTTCATCATTACCGACTTGCTCAATGGGGCAACTCTCAACAAGCCATACTCTTACCGCCCCGAGGGATCAATCCCTCTTTCCCGTTCACTACGATTAAAGGCACATAAATCCCTCCGTTCAGGCCGCTTTACTCTGCGTCACCTACGCTAAAATATAGTTCAAACGACCGCAGCGCGCATTGCTCTATGACACTAGTCATACTAATTTCGGGGCCGCTGCATCGTACGACCAAGTCGCAAACGTGAGCGAAGGATTGATTATCCTTCCTCCAGGGCCGCGGCTTGCCAGCGATGTGGCGGGAGTTATATACCGCTCGGACCGAGCCGTTTAAAACAAGCCTAATAACATTCACGCGCCACTACTGACATCTGCATCGTACCCTTAGACCAGCAAATGAAAGGTAAATCAGTTTATATATAACTATTTCCGGTAATGTATCGAGTGAAGCTGTTAAAATATACCGGAGGGAGTTGTGTGCCTTTAACTGGTGGATGAACATCACGAACCTCACTGCTTCGGTTCCACTCCACAAATCGGTTCCCGAAATTCACCTGTTCACAGACGCGTCCTTGACGGGATGGGGCTCCCAGATAGAGAGCCTAACAGCGTCCGGCACTTGGGGAACCGAGTCAACTGACCATATCAATCTCCTAGAGCTACGAGCGGTTCTCCACAGTCTGTGACACTTCCAACACTGTGTCTCGGGTCGTATAGTCCAGGTGCACATCGACAACACCGCTGCTGTTGCTTACCTACAGAAAGGTGGTGGAACACGATCCCTCTCTCCATCACCTAACATCCGAAATTTTCCTGTTTTACATTCAACAACGGATTTGCCTGCTCCCACTCCACATCCCCGGCAACCTGAACGTGATTGCCGATTCCCTGTCCCGCTCGACGCCGCTAACCAGCGAATGGACGCTCCACCAAACAATCTGCAACAACCTTTTCAGCCTTTGGGGACGTCCCATGTTGGATCGCTTCGCAACCCGTCTCAATGCCAGACTTCCACAGTTTGTCAGTCCCCTTCTCAATCCCCGAGCATGGGCGTTGGACGCTCTCACTATCAATTCCTGCTCATAGCCCCAGACTGGCCATTGGTAGCCTGGTTCCCGTTACAACTAGACCTCCTCATCGATCTTCCTCGGTCACTACCACTAATACCGAACCAACTTTCCCAAGCCATGGGATCGATCCCACACCCGTACCCTCAAGCACTTCATCTTCACGGGTGGCTACTATCATCGAACTCCTTCTAACGTCAGGAATTGTTAAAGACGAGGCCGTTCGCATTGCCTCTCGTGCCAACCGCGCCTCTACCAACAAAATTTACGACAGTCACTGACGATGCTGGCTTCGTTGGTGTATCACAGAACAAGTTAATCCTGTCGATCGATCTATGTCACAATTACTCCTATTCTTAACTTCATTATTCAAGAGTGGCTTTGAGGATCTACAATCCTCGTTTACCAATCCGCCCTGAATGCTGTCTTCTGGGCCGCAGGAAGGCACAATCTTCTTACTGATTGCCGAATCTCCTCTTTAATCCATTCCTTCCAAATGGACAGGCCACGATTGCATCGACAGCTCCCCGACTGGGATCTGTCCATTGTTTTATGTGCCTTGCTATCCCTTCCCTATAAACCCATGGGGTCCTCTCAACTTAGTCAACTCACCAGGAAAACAGTATTTATTGTAGCCCTTGCAGCCTGTCTTCGCTGTGAAGAACTTCAGGCTTTATCAGCCACCGCCTTCGATTGCTTCGTTCTGGACAACTATTCTGATCTTTCATTGACTCCACATGCATCATTCCGTGCGAAGACGCAGAAACCCACCGAACAGACGAAACCGTTCATCATTCCTTCTCTTTCTAATATTTTTGGTGACGACCAAGAAAGAGCCTTATGTCCGGTTCGAGCTATCCGATTCTACCTCAAAGCATCCAAACCAATCCGGAAGTACCGAACTCAACTATTCATCCCCTTCAACAATAGAACTGGTGTAACCTCCACCCGCATGATTGCCACTTAGTTCAAAACTGTCATTGTTCAAGATTACGAAGCCCTTGATATCAACTGCTTGACAGAAGGGATCCGAGTATCAGCGCACGAACTCCGCGCTATATCTTCTTACTGGGCTCACCACAGTAATATCCCGATTACTGACATCATGCAAGCTGCATCCTGGCGAAGTCCCACCGTTTTTACGTCTCACTACCTCCAAGATATGTCCTATCAAGCTGATAGACTGTACGTCCGCATTGGCCCCTTTGTTACGGCTCAACGCGTACTCAAACCCCTTTGCACACTTTGTTTCTGTGTAGGGAATCGCTCACTACGTAAGGGAACTTGGTCAGATGGCGCCCGCCACTGTGACGAAGTCTGTGGAAAGCTTTAAAAAAGGTAATGATATTTTCACGGCAACTAGAAACATCAAAATACCAAATTCCTGAAAATATACATTACCTTGCTTCCCTCCATCCTCCCCTCTTGTCGCCATCATGACACAATAGAGGTCCGAAAAGGTGAGCATAATGCTCTGCTTCGGTTTATATATGAGGAGGCTGCACAGTAAGCTGCGCAGTAGGTAGCGACATGGAAGATATCTTCAATTAATTTCTCTAGATTAAACAGCATTTGGAGAAGAAAAATGCTTTAAAAAAGGTAATATAAATTCTCAGGAGGCAATAGAAACCAAAATCAACCAGGTAATACTGGTATTTTGATGTTCTAAACAAGATGGTAGCTAGTGAACTACACTGATGCTGGTCAATAAAATCTACACTGTAGGACATACCTCGACAGACTATGCCAAGAACTTCACTATCCTGCAGCAAGGTAGAATCCATCGTTGCAATGTTAGCATTAGTTGTGAAGCATCAATAATACTTTCGCTCTAAGCATCTCGTATTTAGTTTGTGACTTACTTTCACTGAGCAGAACGAATCCAACACATGTCAGAATACAAACTTGAATTGGTTCGGAAAAATGTGTATCAATATGATTTCTAGTTGTCTTGAAAATATACATTACCTTTTTTATAGCATTCTCCTTCTCAAAATGCTGTTCTATCTTAGAGAATTAAACCGAAGATGTCCTTCCGGTTCGCTACCTACTGCGCAGGTTTCTGCGCAGCCTCCATCATATAAAAGCCGAAGCGGAGCGGTAAGCTCACCTTTTCTTCTCTACGCCACCGAGCTGTTCACTTCGTTCCCGCTACGCGCCACGATCTACTGCATCCTACCCCATCCGCCGGTAACGCTGTCCTCATGCCTCGTGCCAAAGGGACGCCACGGGATGGCTTTTCATCCCGTACTCCTCGTTCCGCATCCCCTTCGGTCCCACCGGTTGCGGATAACGTGGCAATTCTGGAATTCACTGCGAACCAGGATTCTTTGGAGCAGTCGCGTCGCTTTTTTCGGAACCTTCCGTCCCTGTCCCTTATGATACTGCAGCTACATCCCCGATCCCATGCAGTCAGGCTCCGCCCGCACGGGACCTACGTTCCCTTTCCGATGAACTCTCACATACAAAAGAACGGTATGCTTGCTTAAAGCTTCAGCGTAAAGCCCAGAGAGTTGCTGCCAACCTGGCTTCCTCTGTCGGACCGCAACTCACTCCTCTGGATTTATCCTCGCATTCGTCCCATCCTTCAGTGACTGGACGTTCCACCACTCAGTGAACTAGTGAACCACTCACTCCGTCCCAGGTTCATGCTCTCATGGACTCCTCACTTCAAACTTTTAAACGGAAAGCACCAGTCTCCGATTATACTACAGCCTGGCTTGCTTCCATCCCTAAACGCCACAAGCCTTCCCTTGAGGACGCTGATCCTTCTGCCGTCCCAGACGATCCACCTCGTCCCATCCCGTCCGTTCAGTTGCCTCCTCAAGTCCCTCCTGCTCACAAGGACTTTGACTCTTATTACTCACTGGACCCATCCCTTTCGGATCAACCTGGCCCACCGTTCCTAGGGGACCCAGATCCTTCCGAGATTCCACTTCCGGAGCTGCTACAGACAGTCGAAGGGATCATTCCGGATTGCTTCCTATACAAACCATTATCCTCCTCAGACTCAGTATCCAAGAACCGGGGTCTTGCTACCGGTTTCGGTTTTGGACTGCGTGATCAACTTCCACACCAACCACCATTACTAGGACAATCAACTACACTTCTCACGACTTTACTTAGAACCGGCAGCATCCTACTCGGTAATGGGACGCCTCTTGAATTAGACAAGGATCCACTTCCTCCCCGTCTGGGCCGAGAAAGCTACTTTTCCTTCCCATTGGTGAGGGGACAGCCAATCCCAGGACCTTTGACACTTATCCTCAGTCAGAATTCCTCACTGCTGATACAAAATTGGATTTCGGATCCACCCTCTATCTTCCTAGACGAGCAGCAGTTCCTATTTTCGTCCTGTGTGACAACAACCGCATCCTCCGCCTTGCTTCCCAAGTAAACGTCCTCAGCACAGCAGCCAATGCGCTGTGTGAAAGGCTCTAACCCGATCCTCCTTCTGAGGACACCTGCCAACTAGCGTTTCTCATCAATGAAGTCTTTCGGAAGAGTTGCTTTGCCACCTACCACGCTATGAATTGGTTTACGCGTGCCCTCTTCAACTCCACGCTCCTTCTACGAGAAATTGCGCTAAACACTGCATCCAATCTCCATGGTTCTACTCGTCACCTCCTCCGGAAACAGCCCATTCACGAGTCCGAATCCCTGTTCCGTGGATTGATCCCTAAAGTGGCTCCTTACCTTGACATCTCCCGCAAGCCTCGTTATAACAAGAATCGCCAGAATCGCCGACAACTGTCCGCTCCGTCCTTCAAGTCGGATCAATCTAAGGATGATTGGAAGGCCACAAAAACATCTAAACCTGCTCCGCTTCCACCACCATGTTTCACGTCGCCCTTTCCATCCCACTCCCAGGGACGCGGACGCGGTCGTTCTCGTTCCCTGGGTCGTTCATCCACTCCTAACAGACGCCAACGTTCCTCCTCCCGTTCTCGCAACAGGGGACGTGACAACTATTGACATTCCATCTCCCCCACAAGCAGTTGGGGGACGTCTTCGATATTACGCCAAACCTTGGCAAAAGGTGACGTCCGATCCGGTCATCCTTTCAATTATTTTACATGGCTTCAAGCCAAAATTCTTAAGCAAACCTCTTGTGCAAGATCCGCCTTGGGAGCTGGAAGCACCGGCTCCTGTCCCACTCCGCACGGAAATAACATCCCTGCTTCACAAACAAGCCATTCGTATAGTGCTGCCACCGTTCACTTCGGGCTTTTACAGCAGCATCTTTTTGTGGAACAAAAAATCAGGCGGGACACGCCTGATTTTCAACTTAAAACTACTGAATCAGTTCATCCTAAATCCACACTTTCAAATGGAAACAGTCTCGTCCATCCGAGATTCATTACAACCCTACGAATGGACAGTGTCGCTAGACCTTGTGGACGCATACCTCATTCACATTCCGCTTCATGCGTCTGTCCGCCACCTATTCCGTTTTCTGCTAGACGGAACGGTATTCGAGTTCCTCTGCCTTCCCTTCGGACTGAATGCCGCCCCACGCATCTTCACCATGGTCCTACGTCCCGTCCTTGCCTATCTTCACCAACAAGGTATCCGCATACATGCCTTCCTCGACGACTGTCTCCTACCTCATCCCAACCCGTCAACACTCTCCAACAATTTGCACGACGTCGTGTCTCTTTTTCATCACCTAGGTCTAGGAATAAACTTTTCGAAATCACGCCTCCAACCCACCCAATCTTTCGTGTTCCTAGGAGTATTCTTCGACCTCAGGAAAGCATCAGTCATGCCGTCTCTAGAACGCATAGAAGGTAACCTATGTTCCGCCGATGCCTTCATCCGGATGCCTCTCCACTCGTTCCAAGATCTCGCATCCACCATCGGAATCATCGACTCCTTCGCAGACCTCGTCCCTTACGGCAGGTGGATGGCAAGTCCGTTCCACCACTACCGTTCCATCCTTTGGGGCGATCCTCAACTTGCACTAATCTGCTGTCCCAGCCTCTCGGTCCCTCCTTTCCTACCGAAACCTTCAGATGGTGGACGAACGTCCTCAACCTAACAGCTACGGTTCCTCTTTACGAGCCTCTCCCGCAAGCCCATCTTTTCACGGACGCATCTAATACAGGTTGGGGTGCTCACAACGACAACCTCACCATCTCTGGCACTTGGCCAATTGGGACAACGTTCAAACAATTAGAACTTTTGGCAGTCCTTCTCGGCCTTCGCCATTTTCAGGACCATGTAGCAGGGCGGACAGTACAAGTCCACGCAGACAACACGACTGCGGTCACCTACCTGCGGAAGGGAGGCGGGACACGCTCTCTGTCCCTCCATCACATCACCTCCCAAATCTTTCAACTATGCATTCAACTTGTGTCTGCCTCCTCCCACTCCACATCCCAGGGTCACTGAATGTAATTGCCAATTCTCTCTCTCGTTGAGGTCCGCCAACCAGCGAATGGTCACTACATTCAACCATCTTCTCCGTCCTGTTCCACCTTGGGATCGCCCAATGGTCGACCTCTTCGCCACGAGGTACAATGCCAGACTTCCCCTATTCGTCAGCACCTTCCCGGATCCTCGTGCCTGGGCAGAGGACGCATTGACACTGAATTGGGATCACCTTTACGCATATGCCTTCCCTCCTCCTCGCCTCTCCCTCTTGTTCTACGCAAAATCGCCAATTCACATGGACGATTCCTTTTAATAGCACCGAATTGGCCATTGGCAGCCTGGTTCCCACTATTACTCAGCCTCCTCATCGACTCTCCTCGCCACCTACCGAGCCGACCAGACCTCCTGTCCCAGCGTGGAAGAGTGGTCCTTCACCCGAACCACCAAGCACTATGACTTCACGGGTGGCTACTATCATCCAGCTCCTTCGAGCATCTGGCATTTTTGACGACGAGGCCACTCGCATCGCTTCACGAGCCGTCCGATCCTCTACCAACAAAATTTACGACAGTCACTGGAAACGATGGCTTCATTCGTGTATATCAGAACAAGTTGATCCAATCCATCCCCCTATGCAAGACCTCCGATTTCTCACAACTCTGTTCAAGAGCGGACTTAGAGGCTCCACCATCCTACTATACCGTTCTGCCCTAAATGCCGTCTTTAAGTCGGCTGGTAATACAAATCTCCTAACAGATTACAGGATCTCATCCTTAATTCATACTTTTCACTTGGATCGTCCAAACATTTCAAGACAATTTCTGGATTGGGACCTGTCCATCGTCCTTACAGCCATCATGGCTCCACCCTATGAACCCATGCACTCATCTAAACTCAGCCACTTTACGAGAAAAGTAGTATTCCTCGTGGCACTGGCGGCCTGCCTTCGCTGCAGCGAATTACAGGCCCTCTCTGCCACAGAAAGAGACTGTTTTTTCCTGCCTGATTACACCAGCGTAATGCTAACTCCACGAGCATCGTACCGTGCTGAAATTCAGAAGCCCGATGAAAGGATTCATCCCTATCCTCCATCCTAGGGGATGAAGAGGAATGAGCCCTTTGCCCTGTCCATGCAATACGATTTTACCTTAAGGCGTCCAAGCCCATCCGCCGAGGACGTTCTCAACTTTTCTTCCCTTTTAGTAATAAGGTTGGAACCACTTCAACCCATATGATCGCCACCTGGATTAAAAGTATCTTCGTCCAAGCCTACGAAGCACTTGACATAAACTGTGTCTCTGAAGGCATCAGAGTAATAGCCCATGAACTTCGTGCAATTTCCACATCCTGGGCCGATTACAGCAACATTCCCATCACGTAAATAATGGAAGGCACCTCCTGGAGACATCCCACGGTCTTCACGTCCCATTATCTCCGGGACATGTCCCATCAATCTGAGGGACTGTACCGTATCGGGCCATTTGTTGCTGCCCGATGTATATTTTAACCCCTTTTACACACTGAATTTTCTGTGAAGGGAACCGGTCGCTACCTGAGGGAACTTGAGTCAAATGGCGCCCGCCGCCTTGACAAAGTCTATGGGATTGCTGTAAAAAAGTAATGTATATTTTCAAGGCAACTAGAAACTCCAAAATACCAGTATTACCTGGTTGATTTTGGTTTCTATTGCCTGTTGAGAATATACATTACCTTGGTCCCGCCCTCCTCCCCTCTTGTTGCCATTTGGGCACAATAGAGGTTCGAAAAGGTGAGCTTACCGCTCCGCTTCGGCTTTTATATGATGGAGGCTGCGCAGAAACCTGCGCAATAGGTAGCGAACCGGTAGGACATCTTCGATTTAATTCTCTAAGATAGAACAGCATTTTGAGAAGAAGAATGCTATAAAAAAAGGTAATGTACATTTTTAACAGGCAATAGAAACCAAAAACAACCAGGTAATACTGGTATTTTGGAGTTTTTATCACCAAGTTGTTCTTGAGCAGGGATTCACTGCATTCTGTGACAAATATGGTACAGCACTAAGGTATACCTCTCTGGTACTGCATGTTCGTCAAGTGAGAGTGAGATGATCCCCCGTATACCATGACATAGGATGCAGCTGCTAATCACTTAATCCCTTAAATACCAGGCCATGCCACTCACCCACATCCTGGTTGCATAATACCAGAAGTGGTGCAACCCTCCCCCCCTCGAGATGGTTATTTGGCGCCAATTTCCTGGAATTGATGAGGAAAATTGTGGGGGAGGCGAGGGGACGTGGCCAAGGGATTAAGTGCATTAGTGGCAGCATCCTTTGTGACGGTATGGGGGGGGGGCTCATCTCTCTTAAGTGATGTTCTTGAGCACCCCTAGAGTCTTCTACTGATCTTGATGAGATTGACCATCTTTGCTATGCTGACGATTTCGCATAATTAGCCTGTCTGTTGATAACCAGCAACGACTGCTGAACTATTGTTTTAATGTGGGTGCCCACCTGGATTTCCAATTCAATGCTATCAAATATGTGTACATGTTCTTTACGGCTAATGCAGTAATACCACAAATCTGATCGTTTCCTATCTGTTGAAGTAGATAGTTTTGGGACCTAAGTTTAGTACCTGGAGTGAATGCATTAGATACACCATAATATGTAGATAGTTTCATAACAGTAGATGCAGAGTAATAGTGAAAGCATACAGTCGAATTTATGTATAACGAATGTATGGTGTTCATGTGTGAACAAATGGGTCTGTGTTCTTTGGAATTTTGTTCACACTGGCTACTCCTGCCCAAAATAAGTTTAAACCGCCTATTTATTTATGCTGGGTGTATCAAGTTTTGGAAAGTTGTAATGTCAAAGAATGTACTCTCTCCTGAGCAGGCTGTATATGCCCGATTATCTTCTTGTGAGAAACATAGTTAAGAGTGACCTCCCAAGTACCTGGAGAACTTCCTGGCTGGCCCAAATGATCAACTGTCTCTTTCCTAAGGCCGGATGCTGTTGCAGACGCTTGATGGGTGCTTGATGATTTTTTTAAAGATTGTTCCTTGAGTCTTCTCTTTAGTAATCGCTCACTGAGTGTTACTATGTGCCATATCTGAACCAATCATGATTTGAAGTATAGAGTTCTATTATGTCCTACAAGAGAACCTCTCCAACTTTATATGCCCTTTGAATGACTATTATAAATGGTTTCACCGCTTTTCCCTCCCAACTGCGATCACTCTGCTATTCAGGCTTGTTTTTGCATTGGGTGGTGGAAGTCAGGAGGCAACTAACGTTGCTAGAAGCAATTTCCAACAATCGCCTGCATACTGCATATCCTCAATTTCTTTATCTGACCAGAACAACCAGTACACTCTGACCAATAACTTCTGAGGGACAGGGAACTTGGCTTCACCAGTACTTGCATGGTCTTTGAATACACTGTACCACAGCTTGACCACAGGGTAACAATTGGAGTGAGATAATTGGGGCATCAATGCAATGTTTCCATTGCTAATCTAATT
>JAHWFP010101911.1:0-12222 GCA_023313725.1 Lithobius niger | reverse complement strand
GGGTATCAGGTTGTCTTTCAGTGAATCCATGATTTCTCCTATGGCCATAACGGTGTTTGGGGTCCAGCGTGGAAGCTAAATAAGCAACGCGCGATATAAGGAAATAGGAGGGGAGAAAGAACAACAACAGCTCCGAAAAGGTTGTAGCAGGAGAAAAAGTAACTTGGGGTCCAGTGTGGAAGCAGCTCAAGTGGAAGAATTTCTGTAGGCTCAATACTCTTCCCACCCTGGACCCTGAACACCACCCTTGGTGTCTGGGCCCCGACGTACACCCACAGGCAAAACCACAGTTTCACAAATCGAAAATCCGACACCCTTCCTTCCACACTGAAACCCAACATTGCAGCCAGGGCCCAGGCTTTTAATTAATGTTTTCTCTCGCTACAACACTTTTGGCAGTCTTTGTTCCTTTACCTGCCCTCTCCAGTCCCCTCCTCCCGTTTTTCTTTTATCTCGCAGTTGCTATCAACACTCCAAGAGTCAAAACATTTCCCTTAAATTACGGACCGCACATAGGCCCTTTCCACACTGAAAACGCGGGGTCCGGTATCAAGTACCAAGTTCGACCAGGACCAAAAGCATGGGCCCAGCGTGGAAGGGTCGAGGCTCAAGCTTAGGTTGGGTTTGCTTTCCATAGTATGGAAGAGGCTTTATTGAAGATTTCTACTGGAATGCTTGGTGTCTAAAAGCTACGTGAAGGTTGTTTTCAGGTTACAGCTTCCACACTGGACCCGAACACCACATTTGGTGTCTGGGCCCCTGACTTTATATCCCCAGGCATAACTACGGTTTAAGAACCAGAAAACCCAACCCAACACATCGAGACCAAGATCTGGAAATTAGTAGTTAATTTTTCTCTCAGCGCAATCGTTGTTCCTTTCTCCCTGGTACCTCCTGCTTTCATATCCCTGTTGCTTAGCAGCCCGTGGACCAACCTTTCTGCTATGAAACATGGTGTCGGGTCGGCGTCAGAGTTCGACCAGGACTCGAAAGTCCGGGTCAGGCCTGGGCCAGAGTCCGACCCCAGTGTGGAAGGGGTGTACGGTTCACGAGACTTGGATCAGGTCACTTTTAATGTGAACCTAAACTTGGTTGATCAGGAAGAAAGGCAAAAAATCTTTAGACAGTACCTGACTTACTTTGGTCCGGTTGTCAGCAATGTTAAGATTATGTATATTGTAACCAACAGTGTCAAGTTTTTTCTTTGCGTTTTGCAACTTAATGGGACGTGAACATTCAGAATTAGATGGATGCCACCCTGGCACCCTTGAGCAATTTAAAATATCAAAGGTTAAAGGTCATAAATAGCGGGCCAAAAAAAATAATTTTGTTTGCGGCATCTAAACTGCTCCTCTGATTGAAAACAAACCGGTTACACATGTTCAAAATGAAATTTATTTCATAGACGGTCTTGTTCGTATTTTCCGTCAAATTAACTCCTGACCAAAATTCACCGTTTAATTCCTACTTCGTCATTTATGTAGTACTATTGACACACCATAGCGATTGTGTGCATTATAACTCCTCACTAACAGCCGACATGGTAGCTGTAATTAACCCTTAGTTGGATGACTTAATTTCTGGTACTTTTTAGTTAGCTTGCCATATGATAGTTGGGTCAGTCGTGGGATTCGAACCAGCCTTCGCTTTGTTTGGCTATGAGGGCGCTAACTATTGGGCTGTTGCTGCACGCTTTGCTTGGGGTCCCCTCTCATAGCTTGCAGTGATTCACTTGCAACAACGAAGCTGCCATTGCGCTGTGCTCGCCTGCATAGCAGGAAACCCCTCCAAACAGCTAACGGTGAGCCTATAGTAGTATATACTAGGCATACGTACTAATAGTGATTTCACACGGAATAATGTTTGCGTGCTGTGCAATGCCATGCCGCGTTCGCGGATTTCACACGGAATAATGTTTGCGTGCCGTGCCGTCCCATGCCGCGCGCAAGCGAGCAACAACACGGGCTGGCGCTGCTCGGCACGCTTTAATTATTCCGTCTGAAATCCGAACGCGCGCCGTGCCGCGCTGCTGGAAATGCTAACAAAGCTTCATTGTAGTTAAAATTTTCCCGCCACCGGTTGTTGTCAAAACAAGGAGGCCGACAACAGACGCTTATAATTAAACCGTCTGAAATCAAGTCGCGCTGGCCCTCCATAATCTGCTAAAGAGGGTTGGCCGCGTCCGGCCGCGGCCAGCCTCCAGCCCGAGACGAATTATTCCGTGTAAAATCACTATAAATCCACCAAGGCGTCTGGCATCCACAATGTAAACTTGATCGATTTTGAGTGCAAGTGTAAAAAAAGTTCCGCGACAGGGTTGGCAGGTTTTAGACATGCAACACGTTAGTTACCATGGTTCTAACTCCCGTTTAACACAATAGTTTTTGATATGACATAACCTGCTAAAATACTTCATTTTAACCTAAAAAAAAAAATGCAACCAAATAAATAAATAAAACAATAAGAAAATTATAACAATTAAATCCTGTTTACTAGAAAATTGACCAATTTTGAAAGTCATTATACCAGTGTTTTGTTATCACTGGTAATTATGTTAAGTCGGTTACCACTGAAATTCTTTCATAGTGTGTTAAGGGCGTGTTTAGGCAACGAGTCGCCTTTGCATTCTCGCAGCTGAAAGTTAGAAATCTTTTAAAATTCCAACACGGTGGCGGTTTTAGCTGTGCCGTCTCGCAACGAAAACACTCAATAATGCGATTCAGAAGTGACAGGGAAATTGTTTCGTCGTATCAGGTGGAATTCTTAATCTTATTGTCACGGATTATAAGACTGCAAGCATTTACTCAAACGATGTCGGATTTAGCTATGCCAGGTAGCGTTGTTACCATGGCAACGACACCTTTGTCATCGCGATTAAATTCTAGCTGCGAGAATGCAAACGCGAGTCGTTGCATAAATGCACCGTAAGGGCACGTTTACGCAACCACTCGCTTTTGCATTCTCGCAGCTAGAAGCTAGAAATCACCTCAAATTCCGACATGGCGGCAGTTTTATGTCTGCCGCCTCACAACGAAAACAGCAAATAACGTGAGTTCAGAAGCGTTTGGGAAAATTGTTTCGTCATGAGGAATTCTTTATATTAGTGGCACGGATTATAAGACAGCAAGTATTTACTCAAACGATGTCGGATTTAGCTAAACCATTTAGCGTTATTACCATGGCAATGTCACCTTTGCCATCGCGATTGAGTTCTAGCTGCGAGAATGCAAAGGCGAGTCGTTGCACAAATGCAGCCTAAGAAGCCATTACTATATTTAAAAATTAACAAGTTTTTATTTTATGTTCATTTATAGCAATACTCCCTTATGCTTCTGTGTACCATACTGGTGAAATTTAAACAGTTCAATCTTGATTTCGTTGGTTTTCGACATTTTTTGACAGTTTTCAGCACTTTTTGACGGTTTTCGCACGTTTTTTAACATCAAAAGCCAAACCCTGTTACGTGATAACGGATTTCGTCAGACGATGGCGATTTCATCGGCCGCCCTAAACAGCACACTGTAGTACATTTTCCATGTATGGGCCTAGGGACTTAAGTTTACCCCCACCTTGCAGTATACAGGGCTGAAGAGGTTATACTTGGCCGTCGTTCTTGAATAAGCCCTTTCTCCCTTAAACACTTCCTAAACCCTTTGCTTTTTAGGCAACATCTTACGAGAACACGCTTCGTTCGAGTGACAACTCTGATATACGTGGGAATAGAAACCGCTAACAAAAAAAAAAAAATATGGCTAACTTTTCTTCCAAGTTTTAATTCCTGAGCTTTGACACCTGCTTGGTTCTCAAGAGGAAGTCAGGTGAACCACCACCAACCAGGCAAATAACTTAAATCCTTTTTTAATGCCACAAACAGTTCGTCTGGTTAATCCAATGGCTAAGAGTTGGATCATTTATTATCATTAGGGTGACAGGGAGTTGTGAGATGGAACTCGGTGCTTTGCTTCATAGCGATTCGAGCCAATGGTGCGGTGGTCGGCGTAAGTGACCGTGACCACCGCACCAATCTTGGAAACAACACCGAGCGAAAAATTACATAAGACTTGTTGCGAAGAAACCATCCATCCATCCCACGGCAAAGGTACAATGGACTTGGGATGTAAAGAAAGCCATTAAATGGTCCAGAAGTCAGGGTTACGCCGAAATGGTTGTTCTGGAGCGGGTCGGCTTTCCCTTTCACTTCGGTTATAATCATAACCCGAGTCCGAAGCTGCTGGATAATTAGTTTAGCATCTGACTTGAAGCTGTAGTGACCGGGAACTTTCTTCCGATAAACCTCTAAAGAAAAATTACAAAACGTAAATCGAGACGAAACCTGGGAGCGGCCTGATTAGAACTCTATCCTCTTCTTCCAGGTTTTCAGGAGTGCACTAAAATAGCCAAGAACTACTAAAAGAAGCAATTACTAGAGTTTTTCCTGCTTTTCACGTAAACCTACGTAAATTCTTTGTCGGTAGTGCGGGGGCCCAGCCCACGTCCTGTATGCAGGGTTTCTTAGCTGATACACAGAGTATTGTGATATTTTTCATCTTGGGTACAGGATGGAAGTGTCGGACAT
Source organism: Lithobius niger (assembly GCA_023313725.1). Classification (NCBI taxonomy): domain Eukaryota; kingdom Metazoa; phylum Arthropoda; class Chilopoda; order Lithobiomorpha; family Lithobiidae; genus Lithobius; species Lithobius niger. Next base: position 7,646 of record JAHWFP010101911.1, on the reverse strand, counting down.
TTTTTTTCTTCAAAATGGTCGCCAAATATGGCACATGGTTTTAAACATGGAATATCGTTCAATTCGTAATGTGACCAAATTTGGTATCAAATTAAAGCTCTTGTTTTATGTCAATGTCAATGCAACAAATGATACTTCAGTTATATTCACCTACACATACTTGAGAAAATTTGTTTGAAAATCAGTAATTTTTTCAAAATGGATGCCAAACACACGGTTTTAAACGTGGAACATCGTTCAGTTAACTTACATGTATTTGATAAAATGCTTAACATTGGTTGTGCACCACAAGTATTTATTACGTATGTTGCGGCAGTTAGCTGTACAGTTCCACCATCTGAACTGTTTTGAGGCATGGGCAGACAGTATCTCTGAAATATTTTCCGCCATTAAGAGAAAAAAAAAGACTAAAATACCAGTGCCTGCACCTGGTTGATTTTAGTTTTTATTGCCCAACTGAAAAAATACATTAACTTTTTTTATAGCAGTTTCCCCCCTTTTGAGCCTAATTTCCCTAGAAGTTTGAAGGTTGGGTTCCCTGCTGGGCTCGTAATAGTTCTGCACATGCGCAAGCTTGGGCCAGTCTATATAAGCAGACCGAACCTCATCATTTCTCCCAAATCCAGAACCTAGTTCATGGAGGGAAGGCTGGGTTGGATGAAAGATAATGTATATTTTCAGTTAGGCAATAAAAACTAAAATCAAACGGGTGCAGGCCCTGGTATTTTAGCCTTTTTATAGCCGATGAAAATATGCATTACTTTTTTTATAGCAGACTTCGTCACCTAGGAGGAGGGACAAGGTTGGAGTTTCCCGCCTTACAAGCCAGCGCCCCCAAGGAACCAGTTCCGGAGAAGAACACCTTATAGCCAAAATCATACCCACAACGGAACACGACAGCCAACAGAGGCAAAGGATCGAATGTATCGTATAAGTGGGAGGTTAAGGGTGCGAACTGTGAGGGATCGTTCTTCAGACTGGATAGTAGAGAACAATTCAGCAGTAAGGGGTCTTACGTCCTGCAGGGTACAAGGTACAACAAGCAGTATTACGTAAAACCTGCTTACCTTGTTGGGAAGGAAGCTGAAGAATCTTGAGGAGAGAAACTTGAATGAGAACCAGAAGGGATGTAGGTGTACAGGAACGAATGGTGGCTACCGTGAGGGAACCGGAATCAATAGGTTGAACACGACATCGTGATCTTGGTGGTGACATGGTGATTATAAGGGAACTGGACTCGGTAATGGCAAGATGAATGCAGCTGATGTATCGTCGTAGTATTTGCATTAAACGTGAGATGAGGAAAAAGAAGGAGGGATCAGGAGTTAATCGGAGCTAGTGCAGGTCGGGAATTTGGTTGGAATACAAAATTGATGGTATCGTGGAAGATCTGGCGAAGACACAATAATCCGCAGGTCTCTTGAGTGATGAAGAGGCCAGTAGAATAGATGCTTCGCGGGTCCAAAACAAAGCAGATTGTGAAATGAGTGAATTATTGTAGGATGCGGAAACCGAAAGCTACCCTCCTGGCTCGCGATCGGCATGGGGAAAATGGGGGATCGTGGGAGGGTAGTGCACAGGTGGGGGATCGATGCCATGAAACACTGGAACAAAGTCTGTTGCGTCGTCATATTACCATAAAGACTAGCTGGAAATGGCGGGAGTGTGTTTTGATGATGCGTCAGTCCAAGTAAGTAAACGGGCTTCGGTGATGAAGAGCGGTGGATCGGAAGTAGGAGAATGATGGGATGACGCAGTTGCAGAAGGATCTATGAACGGAGAAGGTAACGGAGATGGAGCGGTGTCATGTAGCACGACAACTGAAGGGGAAGGTTCCTGCGATGAGGAGGAGGGAACTGTTGGTGACCGGAATTGCGCGGTTGACGGGGCATTAAGCAATCGTTGTGTGCGTGATCGTGCGCAATAGTAAGCCCTCCATGGAGGGGACGTTGGGATAGGTGATACCCACCGATGATTCTTCTTAAGCAGGACATAGTTGACACGCAGGGTGTGGTTCTTCCGGCGCACGATTTCAAGTTCGTTGCTGTACGCCTCGTTGGTTGCCTTTAGTACAGCGTTTTCGGCCCGGATGTCATCGATAGCAGCAGCAGAGGCTTGAAAAGTGGAGAGTGAAGCTGTGGAGGCACGAAGAGAAGCAAGTTCTGCAGCGAATCGTTCGGTTAAAGAAATCACAAAACTGATATTAAAATCCAATTTTTTTTGTTCACGGGTGGAGAGATGAACGCTACGGAGAAGGGCTTCCCTTAAGATCGCAGCAGAGGGGAAGGGTGCAGCTGGTGGAGAAGATGGAAGTAGCGGCGTAGCGGCTGGTTGGGTTGCTGTGGAAGTGGCGGCAGGACGGTCGGAAGGTGATGAAGATGGTGGAACCGTAAGACGCACTTATGTTGTTGATTTACGAGGTGCCAAAGGCACCGTGGCTTTCTTAATGCGTACCGGCTTACGTGTGGGTTCTGGTACACCACTGGGTCCGCGGATCGCGGGAATCGTAGCAGTAGACTGTGTTGAAGGTTACACAGGCTGTTGAGTGTCAGGTGTCAAGGAAGGCTTGCTTGTAGGTGAGAATTGGGCATGGAGGAGTACCCTCTTCTGAGCGGCTCTGGCGGAGCGTTGGAACGAATGCTTTTGTTACTTCCTAATGGCGATTCATTTTGTCGGCGAGATGGCGAGGCATATTTTGCACTTCTTTTGGTCACCGTCGCATTCTCGGTGCTTCTGGCTACAGGGATGGGGATCAAAGTGAGTGGTCTTGCAGGAAAATCCGAGGCAACGACAAGGCTTGGGCAAGGGAACGTTGGGAACCGAGGGCAGCGGTTCCTCCGACGAAGAAGAGCCGGACATGATGTTTTGGGACGGGCAAAAGTCACACTGCAAGCGCAGGAAAGAGACAAAGCGGTTGCGACCGGGACACCCCTGGTGACGATAGCTGGAGCCAGCGTCAGAGTAGCAATCGGTAATCGAGGCTGCAATAGGGCCGAGTGAGTAGGATGTGCTTGCAGTGGAGGGGCCGCTGGCATTCACCAGTATGATGTGTACAAGTGTGGTGAGGGAGTGATGGTGAAAACATGGAGGATTGGCATCGGGGAATCAGGCAACGTGATGACAACGTGAGTGTGGATCACTGGAATAGGAATGTTTAGTTGTATGCTTTTTTCTTTTTCTTTTTTGTAATCGGGAAGTTGAGAACCTGTAGGGAATCGTCTGGAACCTTGGAAGAATCGTGAGTCAGGTGCGTTCAGGCCACTGGATGTCTGGATGTAGATTCGTAGGTGAAAATCTCTATTGCCTCAAAGTGTGATGTAAGACAAAGTGTGTGGTTGAAGTAATGCTACGTGCGATTCCCTTGGTGAGGTAGGGAATGAGATGGTCATGGGGCAACCGGAGAAGGGGTAACCACACGAATGAAGGGGAAGTAGTTCTGAAGACAATGATGTCAAGGAGGCAACCGGGAATCGAAGGTATGAACTGTTGAGTCAGAGCAACCGGAGGGTGAACCGAGGATTCGTTCGAGAAGCGTTTGAAGTCCGCGGTATGGTAGGTCTTAATTGAAGGGTAATCGTGGTATCGTAGAGGTAGCTGGCAACCGGGGAGTAAACAAGAACTGAATGGTAATCGGGAATCATAGAAGCAATCTGGGACCGTACGTTCATAACTTTGGATGTAGATAGCACGTGACGAAAGGGTAAAGAACTTGCCAGTTGAATGGCTAGTTGTTGGGTAGGGAATGGCACGGTTAGCTGGAGAGCACTGCCAATGGTCAATGTCTTCGTATGGAGTGACCCCAAAGTCATGTGCATATGGGTGTAGAAATCCACCGGCCACTAGCCAGTTGGCGATTAAATTAAGCAAGTTGGCGAACAAAATATTTGTCCAATAGCCAATTTGGCCGGTGGATTGGAGGGTAATAAATAGGGCAGAAACAAATTGGGCGTATTTTCCCTTTTTGATGGTACACTTTATAATGATTTTTCATCAGCTTTCCAATGGACTTGATCCCAAGATATAGCTCTTCGTTTCAGAAGTTTAAGACAAGAAATGTTACGGATAGGGAGGATTTCTTTATTTTCAAACAAGTTTTCAAAACCTGTGTTCCTTTAGGCCAGCGAAAATACCACAATTTATAAGAAACTTGTGCTTGACAAATTGCGTTGATCACCGCATCTAGATTGAATGAATTTTTTTTTATTGGTTACTGGCTTCTAATGGGTTAAGAACGCTTTAATTTGGCGACAAAATTTTCTCAGTTGGCAACTAAAAATTATGCTCTACCAGCCAATGGCGAGTACAAAAAAATGTGAATCTGCACCAATACTTGTGCAGCCATAGTGCTGCTGGTTTGTTGTTTTCCTCTGTTTTTTTTTTTTTTTTTTTTTATATAAACCCAAGTAGGGATGGTATTAAAACAGGGGATCGTGGGACCGGAGGGGTGATGCTGCTAGTGTAGGACGGAAAGGAAAGGCTGGTGAATGCACAAGACATGGGTAGAGTCAATGTCTTGGGGCTGCGGGGTGAGGACAAACGTTAAATACCAGCATCCGATGGCTTGTAGGATCGGAAGTGGTGAGGTGACCGAGGAGCGAGAGGTAGGAAGGGAGAGGGATTCGATCCCCCGAGAAGAGTGTAGGTTTGTCGTCCCATTCTTCAGAGCACAGTAGATCTTCATTGGGAACCGGGAGTAACGGAGCAGAAGTACTGGCATAGCAGCAGGGAATTGGTGAACTGGATGGGTCGAAGAATGTGCGCTTAGACAGGAAAGGAAACCGGTAGAGAGCTTGCACACAGTGGACTGAACCGGGTGAGTGCGTAGGAGTGGATCCAAGGGGAATCGAAGTAACCGGTGAAGGTAGGATCGGCAAAGCAGGGGATTGTGGCGATTAGCCAGGTTTGAGGATTGGTCGGGAACGGTACGATGCTACGCTCGTGGTCGGAAGGCTCCCCTGTTTGCTTCCAAGGGGAATGCGGAAACAAGCTGCGGAAAAGTGGACGATGGACTATTACGAGGTGGACGTAGGGCAACGACACAGGTCGAGGGATTCCGTCTGTATCGACGTGGTGCTGGTTGGGAAATGTGTAGACGGCGGAGTGGTAGGGAACCCGTTTGCTGGGGATCACCCGAGTCACAGTCGGAAGAAAGGGATCCAGGACTACTAAGGGTCGCACAAGAGGAGGCAACCGGAGAACCGGTGGTTGACGCATCCATGGTTCCCTGGAAGGCAATCGAGTAACCGGCGGCACGTGTTCCTCTTCTATCTTCGGGAATCGTAAGCTCAAGGGTGATCATGCTAGCGTGAGCGCCCTAGGAGAAATGATGAGATTCGGCTTGCGCAGCCTGCTTAAACTGGCCCAAGCTTGCGCATGCGCAGAACTATTACTAGTCCAGCAGGGAAGCCAACCTTCAAACTTCTAGGGAAATTAAGCTCAAACGGGGGGAAACTGCTGTAAAAAAAGGTAATGTACATATCACCGGCTATAAAAAATGACTGATTTTCACCCATATTTTCACAAAATGTGTAAGTGAATGTAAATAAAGTGTGATTAGTTGCATTTACGCAAACAAGAGCTTTAATTTGATACCAAACTTGGTCACATTACGAATTGAATTATATTACACGTTTAAAACTATGCCCATATTTGGTGACCATTTTGAAAAAAAATTAACCGACACTTCCGGCATGTACCCAAAATGAAAAACATCACTAGACCCATACTAAATGATATCAGCAATGAAACGCTCTATACACAAACTTTCCAACAGGACATTGGCCCCTTGACTACTGTCTCCCTCTCCCCAATTTTGGTTATTTCATCATAGCATTAGACGTCTTTAGTCATGAGTTGCTTTAGTCCTCTGTACTGCGAAGCTGGGAAGACTACAGCTACGACTTATTCCGTCTGACGCCTTTTCAATACCGGAACGGTAGCAGATAGAGGAACTGTTTTCACCACTGATTCAGTGTCCAAATATTACTTAAAATGGATTTAAAAAAAAAAACCGAAAGTATGAAGCAGAAGTGGCCAACAAGTAAGCCCATCTTAACGGTGCCAGATAGAGAAACGGTTTTCACCATACGATTCAGCGTCCAAAAGTTAGTTAAGACAAATAAAAAAAAGAAAAACCCCCGGATGCAGCGGAAGACCGTTGGTGATTAAGTCGCTGTCTCTCGGATTGTTTTTTGATGTTTTGTGATCTTGTTTAAAGCTTACACCAGTTTGTTACCTTTCTGCATGTTTGTGTACTAAAATCACAGTAACACCTGCTCTTATCCAGGTCTCAAGAGATGCTCCTTAAGACCAAACGTGTACCTCCCATCTATCATAATAATAATTATACATTTGTTGCAAGATGTGCTAGGCAAACAGGTCTGACAAGGATCACAACTTTCACTTGCTGTCAGTCTCAAAAAAAAAAATCTACAAGGTGTCAACTACACAAAGTTTAAAGAGAAATGCAGTGGTTAGGTCTTAATAGGAATGGTGCAAGGTCCTCAGAATTCAGTAGTCACCTAAAAATATCAATAGACCCAGCTGTAACAGTCTCCTCTTTCAATGAATTCCAGGCTAGGACCACCATTACAACAAAGAAATGACGTCTACAGTTTAATCGTGACGTTTGAGCAACCGATTTAAGACTACGGCCGTTAGTCCTATAAGAAGGGGAAAAGTCACAAAACGGCAGGTTAATAACAAGGAGACCTTGCATAACCTTGAATACCAAAATAAGGGCCGCCTTGACCAGGGGGCGGGGGTTCTCGTCCGAGCTTTTTGCGTATTCCTTTTCCATTGGCTGTTTATTTTGCTGGTGCCACTAACGTCACAATGCGGCTCGACAGCTTATGCGCATGCGCACAAGGCAAACCACCCCAGTGCCGGTGACATACACGAGATATTGGTGGGAAAACTAATTAATGAGCTGGGGAAGGACAAACCTTCCATACACTATCGTTCCACTCGACCTTGGCCTTGACCCGGCGAAGTTCTAAATAATCAGTTTTTAAAGCTTTTAAGCGTTGATGGTATTGGACATTTCTCTTGATCAGTTATCTAATGTTTCATTTTACAAAACTATTAGGCCTACTCTTCTTCCGCACACCTTTGTCATATAGGTAATGCGAGGGCAGTTCTCAATTCTTTTATAGAATTCAAAAGTTTGTGCTTCCATTAAACTGCTAAGTGGATCCTTGTTGCGAACACAGAACCACGAGCGAGTTTAGGAAAACAAAAACTTTCGAATGTATCAAAACGTTGAATACCGTACTTGTAAAAAGATGAAATTTGTAATTGACATATTTATCAATTATTACTAAATCAATTGCAAATATGCATGGGCTCAATTTAACTTTTGCTCCATTTGGCCTTCATATAGTTACCACTTGTATAAATTTATAAACGTCTATCACTTGGTGGTTTGTGTGATCGATCACTTTCTAGGTGCACAGTAAAATATTCACATTAATTCCCCAACTTCCCTCGACATACATTGTCAAATTTTTTCCGACTAGCCGAAACAGAAAATCAGTTGATGATAATTTCTAAAATATGACAACACACTTAGGGAAATTATTGAATTATTAATTTTTGCTGCATCACTACATTTGAATATTGTGCTTCGTCAATATTTAACTGCAGGT
>JAHWFP010101910.1:0-10671 GCA_023313725.1 Lithobius niger | reverse complement strand
AATTTTGTCCAGTAAGTACTATCTGCAACCTTGTACCAGCTAGGGGTTGCACGATAACAGACAGTTTTTCTCCCGATAATGTTTTTAAAACATTATCACAAGATGGCGGCTGATGGTGGTCGACATAAAGGATGTTCTCCAGATATCAGCTAAATGTACGTAATGCAGCTTACCTGTTCGCAGCATTTCTGGTGCTGTTTCTTGTACTTTATGTTCCGAATTATCTCACGATGTTTGTTGTGACCTCACCCCCAGCGTTAGAGCCGCTCTCCGCGCTAAAACTTTCGGCCTGGCCTGGTTTTGCATCCATTGCTGCCCTTCGGCTAGTGCCATGATTCAACGAAATCGCCTCAATGTTGGCATTTCCCAACGCTATGATTCCCTCCAGCATACATTCAGTAAGTTTTCCGATTCAGTTTTATTACGTTTGTCGAAACTTGAAGACGACGTTGGTGTAAAACGTGACGATGCGCATGTTGAGCATTCTCAATTTAACACCAACCCAACAATCAAAACGCCATCTTGTGATTTTAACGACGATGTCAACAACAACGCTACTTCTTTCGGACCACTCAGATCGTCCAACGCAGCTGCATCACAGCAATCCAGTAAAGTTTCCCACACAATCAACGAACAATTCATTAAAAGTAGGCGTCCAGCTTTAAAAACAACAGACAACACTAGTTTGCAAAACAAAAACAAAACTGTGCATCTCGATCGGGCTTCTTCAGCAATGGAAAACAAATCCGAAAGTGAAACTAACACGAGTTCATTAGGCGCTTCTGGGTACGGTGCGCCACTTCTTGGTCATCGGCCCCAGACACCTACAAAAGAAAACATCCACTACGGTCTGTTCCAAACATAACTACACAGCAAGCTACTCGCAGTTTTGCTAAAGTTGCCAATACTTTGCCTGTCACAAAACTGTTTCTGCCAGTTCTCGATTTAAGCCTAATTATGGCAATAAAAGTCGAGTTGGAGGCAATGACTTTAGTCAGCTAAATTTCCAGAGGAGGAAAGTTTTCCTTAGCACCCACAACATTTCTACCGCCTCTGATCAAATATCTAAAACTATTCAAGGCATTATTGGCATTACGCCAATATCATGTGCTCACATACGTATCGTTCTGTGTGACTGTTGCTGAGAAACATTTTCATCAAATTCTCAATTCAGATAACTGGGAAAAAGATTTCCTCATTACGCCTTTCGAAGGTATAAGTAGATATCGCCAGCCTGCCGACAATTCTTCTCAGCAAACTTCAGCTAGACGTCCTGTGCAAGCAGAGTTATCAACTGCTCCCAACATTCCATCTGTCAATACTCCTAGCATGACCAGGAACTCAAGCCCCTTAAGGGGTCCAACCCCATCTCTCTCACCCACCATTGTGGCACAACCCTGACAACTTGTTGTTCCCTCCAGCAGTGTAGTGGAGTCTGCTCAAGCAACTGGATCACCATCATTCCTGCTGATGCCCATCCAACTAGCAAGCCCTGTACTCTGTCGAACGTTGCCATCCCTCCTCCCATAAATATGACCAAGGAAACTCTCCGCTCATCTCCATCGGATCTGAGGGCTGAGATTGAAGAATTAAAGCAACAGAATCTCGAATTGGAAGTCCAACTTACAAATTCGTGGGATGTTCATTCGTCATTCGACGAAGATGATAAATCCTGTACTTCATCTGTTCTCTCCGATATTTCGCCTCATGAGGAGAAGCCTGAAAAGCCTGAAATTCAAGACAAAGAGTAAAAACCCTAACACCAGCATCCTGCCCATCAAATGCGTACTTCTCAATGCTGAATCCATTTGCAACAAAATTCCTGAACTTACTACTGTCATCTGTGACTGCGATCCCGACTTAATTGCTAGCCTATTACAGAAACCCACTACAACAGACTCGTTCCGGATGGAATTTTTCCATTTAAAGATTACTCTGTTTATCGATGCGACAGATTGTCCGGAAGGAAGGGTGGAGTGTCTCTGCTTGTCCGCTCCTCTTTCACTGTGAACAATATTGTTTATAAATAAAGAAAGCTCGGCTGGAGCCTGTAGCCAGTACCCGCCCCGGTAGCGCAGTGGTTAGAGCGCCCGGCTAGTATACGGGATGTCCTGGGTTCGAGTCCCAGTCGGGGCAGTAGTCTTTTCTTTCTTTTTCAGACTAGTGTATTGTGTTTCCTCACAAGGACAGTCTTTAATGCAGACTGCTTGCTTCATTTCAATATTGTTTCTCGTTGCCATGCGTATGACTGGGAGGGCCTTCACTGTGATCTCCAACCTCCGTCAATGAAACCCCTCAGGTTTGTTGTGTGTACAAGATTCCGGGTCATTTGGCTTCAGAGTCTGCCACTGCCTTCCTCGAGTTTATCCATTCTGCTAAACCACCTGCAAATTACATTACTCTCCTTCTTGGGGATTTTAACTTTCCCACAATTGACTGGGACTCTTACACATCGCATGGTCCCGAGCTACCCACTAACTTCCTCGACTTAGTGTCCAGTCTTTCTCTTTATAGCATGTCCCTTTCCCCACACGCTACCGTGGGGGCCAGAAACCGAGCCGCTTGGACCTTGTCTTTACAGATTCCGAGCATAACATTATCAACATTGACCCACTGCCCCCTTTGGGCAAAAGTGACCATATAACTATTTTGTTTTCCCTAGTGTCTGGCCGTGGCTCACCTACTCTTATCTCCTCACGTCCAAACTATTTCAAGGCTGATTCACACTTATCAATAGTATGGTTTCTTCTATTGATTGGGAATACGAATTTTCTGACATCTCTGCTGAGTCTGGCCGACGATTTTCTCACTGATGTCAGGAATTATGTTGTTCCCTGCTGAGCTCTGCTCATCTCTGCAGAATCACAAATCTCGGCCTCCTTGGCTCACTCGTGAAGTAAAAGCATCAATCAACAAAAAGAAACACGCATGAGACCACTACAGAACTAATCCGACTATATCTAACCAAAATCGCTATGCTGAGGCTCGAGCTAGGGCATTCTCATCTGTTTTAGATTCCAAACGAAGTTACGAGAGAAAGCTTCTTTCAGATAGCAAGACCAATCCTAAGAAGCTTTTTGCCTATTTGAATAACAAACACACTTCTAGAAAGCCGAACTGCATCAGGGGTGCTAATGGAACCCTACTTCATACTGATGTTGAAGTTGCAATGAGTTCAGTGGCTTTTTTCACTCAGTTTTCCAAATTCCTCAGCCTAGCTGCAACACTCCTCTTCCCCTGAAGGGCCCATTCCCTGCCAATCTTTCAATTTCTGCAGCCGATGTTTATAAACACCTCTCTGCCCTCAAAACTACTACTTCTGCAGGGTCTGACCTGCACCACCCACTGTTGATCAAAAACTGTGCTTCGTCTCTTTCTAACCCTCTTGCTATTATCTTTACTAAATGTATTTCTGAAGGTTCTTTTCCTGATCAGTGGAAAAAAGCCACTGTTGTCCCAATTCACAAAAGCCTTCAAATTACAGACCCATAAGGCTCCTTCCTATCTTTTCTAAGGTATTTAAAAAATGTGTTCACCATTTTCTGACTGATTGGCTTAATCTGAATCATCCTCTTCTCAATTTGCAACATGGTTTCCGTAAAGGGAGATCCTGCCTCTCTAACCTCCTTGTTGCAACTGAGCACTAGACTTCTTACTTGGACAGAAAGATGGCTTGTGATGTCGTATATTTCGACTTCGCCAAAGCTTTTGATTCAGTTCCGCATTCTACTCTTCTTTCTAAATTTCATGCAGCCGGGATTCCTCATTTTTTGTACAGCATTCTCTTTTCTTATGTGGATAATCGCAAACAGAGTCCCGTATTGGAAATACTCTTTCTGAATGGGCACCAGTTACTTCTGGTGTTCCCCAGGGTTCTGTTTTAGGTCCTTTCCTTTTTCTGTTCTATATCACTTACCTCCCTGAGTCTCTTATCAGTCTCTTTTTGCAGATGACCTTAAGGTGTTTCGCTCCATTGCTAATTCTGATGACTGTTTTGTTGCAACGCGACCTTGACTCCATTTTGAGTTGGGCCAACTCAAATGGTTTATCATTTAATGAATCTAAGTGTAAAGTTCTACACTTAGGACCTAATAACCCAAATCACACATACTTCATGGGGTCTACAATGCTTCTGTCTGTCCAAGAAATTCGGGATCTTGGGGTTATTGTCGATGCCATTCTGAAATTCCATTCCCAGTCACTTGCTGCTTCGTCTAAAGCTAGACGCGCTGGCAATTATCTTCTCAAATACTTAACATAACCTAGTTCTACTATGTTGAAGTTTGTCATCACTAATTTTGTTCGACCTCACCTTGAATATTGTATCTAGGCATGGAGGCCTTACTACCAGAAGTCGCTTCAACTCCTTGAGCGAACTTTTCGCTATTTCACAAAACGCTGTGCTTCCCTCTCTGCTTTATCTTACCATGAAAGACTCAAACTCCTCGGGCTACCATCCCTTGCTACTCGTTTTGGCAGAGGCGATCTGTTGTTAGTGTACAAAATTCTAAAAGGTTGTGAGGGCCTCTATCCTAACACCTTCTTCACTCCTTCTCTGTCTCTTACCACCCGGGGGCATAATCTCAAACTTCAGCATGGATCTTTAAATTCAAACTCGCAAAGAGTTGTCGCCGGATGGAACGCCTTGCCATCTCATATCGTCAGTGCACCTTGCAGGCCTGCAAGTGTCCCTACTTTTCCTACTTTTTTCTTCCAATTCCTACCTTTCCTACTTTTTTCTAAATTTTTCTACTTTTTCTTCAGACAACAATATGCCTAAAACATAAATTTCAATACAGCAAGGGCAAGCTTTGATTGAGAAAGGCAAAAAAGTGCTTTTGAGTACGCAAAAATAATGAAATCTCGCTACGGTAGTGGACACGTAGAAAGCAGATGGCTCACTCTACTTCCTGCTCTTCAGAGGATTGTGTCACATTGGCCTGGTTTGCAACAGTACTTCCTAAAAGATTTGGCTACAAAAGCGAACAAGTCTACTTTGGCATCAAGTCAATATAAAAGAATATGCAAAACCTTGACTCGTGAGACATTGATTGAGATCAGGTTCATCGAATCAGTCAGTCCAATTTTCAATGCATTTCTTTTGTTCTTTCAAGAAGGTCCATTGGTGCATCTTCTGCTTGAAAAAATGGAAGAAACCGAGGTGTCATTAATGTTAAGATTCCTGAAATCGGAAGTTGTGAAGGGAAAAACTGAAAAGACTTACTACATGTGGACATTTTAGCAAAAGAGAATCAGTTACCCCTAAGCCAGATGGAAGTTGGAGCCCCAACAAAACCTGATTTCAAAAATGAAGCTAATTTGCTGTTGCATAGCATGAAAAAGTTTTACGTCACAGTGGTGGAGTATTTGGTAAGTCATTTTCCGGTTGACAGTGGCTTGCTGAAAGATTTGAAATATCTTTACCCTATCGCTAGAAAAGAGAAAGGTGGTGCACAAGCCATTAGGTGCCTCTGATAATCAGAACATAAGAAATCCATTGTTTACCGTTGAATAGACTACTACTGGAACCTTGTTTTGAAAATCAAGTCATCTGCTGGTAGTTTAAAGTTCCCCACATTAGACAAGCGGGTAAAAAGCCTTCTGTGTTTAGTACACGGCAATGCAGACGTGGAAAGAAGTTTGTCTGATAGAAGGACTGTTTCACAAGACAGAGCTTCCCTTGCTGCACCTAAGACCATCAACGGACTCCGAACACTGAAGGATGCAGTTAAGGAAGTATTGTGGCGGTAACCGTCTGCAGTTCCTGTAACAAAAGCTATGCTAGAATCTAGAACTTTTGTGCATAGTCAGTGCCAAAAACGTCTCCAAGAGGACAAAGAAAAGGCCAGGCAAAACATTAAGGTAGCAGAAGAAACAGCAAAGCGAAAGCAGAAAAAGAACAAGCAACAAAGAAAGTGGATGAAGAAAAAACAACCCTTGACAAATCGGACAATGATTTAAAGATTGCTCAGAAATAACGTCAATTTGAGTTTGAAGCAGCCCAAATGCTTCTTAAAGAAGCAAATGACCACCTGATGAAGGCAATAAAGGGGGAAAAAACATACAGGCAATGTCAGTTGGTCAAGGACTAGTGGAAGTAGCTTCCCGAAAAATGGCAGATGCCCAAAAGCTGTTAGAAAAAGAATTAAAAAAAGAAATATTCTTGATCAAAAAAAGAGAAAGTTAATTAGTGATCAATGCATGGAAGGCTCAATTTGATAATTTATTTTCGTAAATCTTCTCCTGGGCATTACAGGCATTACGCCTTTGCCGTCTTAACTTAAAATTATCACGATAATCAGTAATATTTCGAAAAAAACAAACTTTGAGTCTGGAATAACCATTTTAATTTAATTATCGTATCATGAATCGCCTATAAAAATGCCACGGACTGTTAAAATAAATTTGAGAAGGTTGAGCCGATACCACTTTTAACCGATCTGATCCAATACTGATTTCGAACAGAAAAATCGGCCGAAACCGAGCCCCGATACTGATCTTGGAGAAGAGTCCCTAATGAAGAAAAAAAATTGGTATCGATTTATATTTAACCTGAAATAGTGTGTGCTTCTACATAAAACATTTTTTTCTATGTTTTACTTCTAGTAGTTCTACTGAATTCAATTTTTTTTCCCACTCTATTACCACATTAAACTTATTAGTAAGGCTTGGCCGATCAGCTTTATTACGGATTCGAAATCCCCAATAACTGGTCCCAGTTTCCAACCAATCAAAAACTAATACTGAAGCCCTGTAGCAGAATCAGAGCGACGGGTAGTGTTGCAGTACGATTTATCCTACACTTTTTCTTTCCTGGTCTTCTTTTTGAGATAATTTCGCCAAAAATTGACAGATTTTGACGTTCAAATACACCATTTTTACTAGGGATCGACCGGACCAGGTCCAGATCTTTTAGACCGGCCGGTTTTGGGTACACCGGCCACGACCGGACCGACTCCAACTTTCGGCTGCCGGTCATACGACCGGCAATTATCGCTGCAATCGATGCGCGATAAAAAAAAATTAAATAAGTATCTTCGTAATAAATTTTAGTTCGCAATAAACTTTAATTTGAATATGAATTTGTGTTGATTTACCCCTTCAACCGGGAATATTTCGTTTGCTGCTTCGTATTGACAGAGCTACGGTAGCGGCGTGGTTGATGAACAGCGTCGCCATATTGGTTTCAATCTGCAGCTAATTCACCATTCATTTAACGGTTTTGACGTTCAACCGGAGCACAACTGATGCCAAATAAAATTATAAATAATTAAATATATTTTCCTTCCTTAATTCGTTAGTTTGATTTGATTGAGATTAAATAAATTTTATATTTTTTTATGTGCGGTACTTCGATTGTATGGGACGCCAGTCAGTTCATAAGTTCGCGACGCCAGCCTTTGCGTCAACAAGGAAGCACAATATTGAGCTAGTGTTGACCCCATATAAGGTAACTCAGTGATACGACCAAAACACGTGCATCGTGCTTGTCCGTTGCCGACGTGATCTCTTGGTGTAATCTAGTTAGGCAATGGCTTGTCGAACTTTGTTATTCTTTCCCGCTATTTTCCAGTAATGTAGCTCAAAATCAAAGAAAAAAACGATTCGTAAGCATAGTAAAGAGTTGTCCACAAAAAACAGCACAACATGAAAATTTGTCCGAAAACCAAAATCCATTTTTGATTCCGAAAAAAGTGGATCTATTTTCGAAAGTTTTAAAATAGAACTTTGAAAACAAAAATATTCGGCTTTTGCTCGGTGCATCATCGGTACATGTGTCGACCATGTACGAAAAACAGGACGCACTTTTTCGGAATCAGAAATGGATTTTCTATTCAGAAAAATGGTTCCTTTTGCACGTTTATTAAAAAAATTTCCAAAAATTTCAGGTTATGCATTTTTGTGAACCACCTCGTGTGTCGAAGTTATAGAATTTTAACTTTATGGCCCTATTTGAAACCCCACTTACAGGCTATCTTTCATGAATCGAATCAAAATATCCTTTGTTAACTAACAATGTAGCCTACTTTTCTTGTGCAATGATTGTGAAAATGTTTAACATGGTGCTTAAACTGTTTGACCTAGATTACTAGTACTGAAAGGTGGTTATAAACAACACCGGTGAATGGATCTGGAACTGGTACCGGCTGCTCAAGGAACCGGGGCCGGTGGTACCGGCATGTAGGCAGTCCGGTCGATCCCTAATTTTAACCGTTTTTTCGAGAGCTTTTGAATGGTGCTATTGTCATGACGATAGGTTTGGTCGTTCTGAAGTTATTTAGCATAAACAACCTACAGAGGTCTAGAAAAAAAAGTTCTTGCAAGCAAATTGTTCATGAACCCAATGGGCCTCACTCAAAACTTTCCACAATGCAAAATTCCTGCCATCTGCGGACACCTCTTCCCGCAGACCGTTTTTAGTTTGCAAAAAGCTTGTCGCAGACCGGCGGAAAATATTCTGCTTCTGGGTACTGAAGTACATCTTTATAAAAAAAAAAACCATTACTTTTGAAATCATTGCATAAATAAAGCAAAGGGCTAAATAAATATAATTATTTAAAAAAATATATTGGTTTTGGTTTAAAATAATATTGCATAGGCATACGCTAAAATCATTTAAAAATGCAAAATCCAGTAAAATTTTAACATTTTGCCTTGTAACTTCTAAACAGTAAGAGTATGTTACTTGCAGTTTGGACCATTGAAAGCTGGCGACAAAACCTTTAAAATGGTGTATTCAAACGTCAAATTCTGTCGACAAAAAGTGAAAATATCTTTGCTTTGGTTTAGCCTATTACTGATTTATCAGGGTTTTATCCCGATTTCTACCGATACTGCAAATATAGGTGATCGGCCCAGCCTTAGAAATCGATAAATAAAAAAAAAAGGGGGGGGGGGATGAGCTGTAACAAACTTATAATTAATTTTTCCAATCTTCCTTCTGTGTTTAGGCTTAACTCCATCGCCAAAATTCAGTTTTATGCGAGCATTCACGTACATGATCTGGGTTCAGTCTAGCATTAACAGAATGCCTTTATTCTCATTTGTTCAGGAATTTTAGTTTATTAGTGTACTAGTTTATTTAGTTTACTTGATGAATGAAACTTTTAGGCGATGGAAAAAAATGTTTTGGCTCTCGGGCATTTTTTGCAAACCCAAAAAGTCACCCGGTGACCAGGCCTTTATTTTTATTTTTTATTTTTGTTTGAAACTTAAGTGACCTGGTATCTTGAGTTGGTTCTTACTGCAGGATTGTGGTAGTAAATTTCTGAACTATTTCAAACTGCGACTAAACCTAATGCTTGCTGGATAATGTATATACAAGAAAGCTCATCTCTCTCAGAAATTTCGCTTAAGTAACCTTTATGCGGGTCACTTTTTTTATTTTGCTGAAATGAAAGTCACCAGGCAGGGCCTGAGAACCAACTGTTTTTTTTTTTGTGGCCTTAGTTAAGTTTTGGTGCAGAAAATAACGATTTAAGGGGATGAAACATTGATTTACTGCAATGTATGAAGCTTTTAGTCAACTTTTAGCAGAAAAATTACGATTTAAAATGCTCTAAGGTCAAAAATAGTAAAATAGCATAGTTACGTCATTTGTGCGATTGATCTATCTTGGATGCCTGCTGAATAGAGTGCCGATGAACAGATTTATTAAGGAATTTTCCACGTTTGGCTGGCTCCCTAAAACGCTCATTAACAGAGTTTCTTCCCTTTACTTTTATTTTATGTAGAGCAATGACATCGTACTCAATGGTGATCAGATGGATGAAATGGAACTGGGATCTCCTGATGAAGAAAAAGAGCCGGACGTCCCTGACCCCTTCAAGCGTATCTTGGAAAGTAAGTCATGTAATTCTTCAGTAAGAAGACGGTGTGTAGACTTTATCCTGTTCCCGGATGAACGTTATTCACTTTATTAGTTAATGTATCATTCTTAATCTCTTCCGCATTCTGTAGGTGGGAGTATACCAGATGCTGCTATGATTCATGCTGCTCGGAAACGCAGACAAATGGCACGAGAAATGAGTGACTTTGTGACTATTGAAGACAAGGAGAGCAACGAAAATAGTAATTCCAGACTTGTTAGGTAGGTGTCCGACATGTTAATATATTGATTTTTTCTGCTGCGGAAATATGGCGCAAATTAAAAACTATGGTTTTAAAACACATCACATGTATTGCATTTACGCAACTAAGACCATTGCACGTCTGTTTGATTTTAGGGATGATGATAATGATCGCAGTGATGAAGACGATGAAGAAGAAGGCCGTATGAGTTTTGCTGTGTCTTCGGTTCCATTAGCTAAAGACCGGGCACGGGAAGCTTTTTTGGCTTTAAACCAGAAAGGTAAAAGTTTAAAAATGTCACATCGCTTACTTTGAAAATTTGAGTCCATGTTATTAAAAAAAAAAAAAAGGTAAACGTACGCGTGCTTTTAATCACCAAAGAATTGTACTAAACTTTTCCGTGGTATTACTAGTAAACCTCAGTTATTCGAGCACCCTGAATATCCGAACTGCTCTTAGCCAAGAACACCGTTAAAGTTCGACGAAAGAAAATGTTTCCCTCTTACTGAACCATGGGCAACGTTGAAATCCTTACAGTAAATGGGTATTCTTCGGAGTATTTTTCACAAACTCTGAAATAATTTTTCTAGTTGCCGTTCT